>SNQJ01S0042086.1:20820-46533 GCA_010110895.2 Picea sitchensis
ATAATGGGTCCCTCCATATAACATAATCCATGCTTCTGTCTACATCCTTATTGCCTTCTACAAGTTGTCATAATTCTTTCTCCAATTTCTTCTTGATTGTTGATTTCGTCTTATCTTGCAGCTGCTACTTATGTAATAACTTCCACATGATTTGTTTGATGTACTTGATCCTTTCACGTGTATTGTCTGACATGTAGTCATAATGATAGAAATCATTATCTTGGTGTTCTTCCATAGGTATAGTTCTTCTTGGAACATATTATCTTCTAAGAGATAGATATACAAGATATGTACAAAGACTATGCAAATAAGATATGTACAAGAACTATGAAGAATATTGTTACCTTGTCTTCAAAGGAAGCAGTCTACTTTATCCTTCTTGGTATTCCTTCAGGGTTTCCTTTCTTTGACAATTGATGCTTCATGGGTCTCCTTCCTTTTCTTTAGTTCAGAACAATGATTCTTGCAGTGACCATATTTTCAACAGTTGAAGCATTATATTTCTGACATATCCTTCTTTTGATTTGGCTTCTTTTCAAACTTCCTTTTGTTCCTCAAATTCTTGAATCTTGCTGTGAAGGCTTGATCATCATATTTATTTTGAGGTTTCTCTTTTGCACCGATCCTTGATTATTCTTGAGCACAACAAGTCCAAAGTTCTTCAAATGTAGGTTACTCCTTCCTTGTGTTCATGCTTGCGGAAAATGCATCCCATGTCTTGGGAAGACCATTGAGTACTATGTTTACCGATTCCTTCTCTTAAATGATCTCTTTAATAACTTGTAGTTGATATCTTAACTGAGATATTCTCACAAACTATGATGTTATGATGTCATCATCATTGATCTTCATGTCATAGAGCTCATTCTTCAGACTCATTACTTGTCCAATGTTTCTGACTGAGAAGAGGTTTGTTAGGGCATCGTACATCTTCTTTGATTAGTCAAGATGGGAGATGTAGGGTATCAAGTGGTATTTTATAGAGTCCACAATGATACTCATGGCATTGATGTCACCGTCTTTGAACTTTTTCCATAACTGCAACATTATGCGGTTCTTTCTCTTTTCCTTCTTCAAAATCTGGTTCCACGATCTTTCCTTTCACAATATCCAACACTTTATTCTTGGAAAAGATGAGGTCAATCCTTGTCTTCCAAGCTATGAAGTTAGAAGGTCCATCTAACCTGTTTTCTGACTTCATAGAGTAAGTCAACCGTAGATTTGACCAAAAAATCAAACTTGACGTTTTTTCTTGCTGAGAGTACCAGGAGATGGGCTGGGCTAGGGAGAAATAGTCTATCCAGAAATTAGGTCAATCCCTTCAATTAAGTTTCTTCGACAAGAGGGTTAGGGTTTCTGCAGCTGCACATGCTAGTAACCCTTGCGACAATGCTTTGGTAACTGCTCCTGCTAGAAACCCTAGCGATAGTTCTTCAACGAGCTTAATATCCTTATGGCTATGCTCCATTCCAGTGGTTAGACTGAATAAAGGAGGTGTGGGCCCATAACTTGTTAGAATTTTCTCATTTTACCATAGACAATATCATTATTGTCACCCAACCATAGGCCGAAGCTACCCTCCAAGCACCTTAACCTTGACAGAGAATCATTCTGGAAGCAAAACCTAGGCTAGATAGCCAAACAAAGGGTAGCACACCCTTCTCCAAGGATAAAACATCAAACAAGAGCTAATCAGGTAGTCCAAACCATAACAAAGAGATAGTCCAAGCCAAAACCTGTTAGTTGTAGCAGCTGTAATGACAACTCTCCTCCAGACTTGCGCATAAACTGGCCAACTGCAGTGCGCACAAGTGTTGCTTCTGTAGTTCTGAGAATGTCTGCCAGAATGAAAACTGGCCTCCTATATTTATACTAAATCTGGCAGACTTCCTGGGCTAACTTCTCATTCTGGGTACTAATTCTTTAGTATATATTATTTCCTTTAGCTGACTTCTTCTCTTGGAGACTAATAACCTAACACAAGTCATTCCCTTGAGCTGACTTGTCTTCTAGGGTTATTAACCAATCAATTAGGGTTTCTTCTTGCTTCCCGAAATATTCTATTCTCGTCAAGTTTACACGTNCATTAAGGCCTCGAATGTTCCATGATATTATAGTCATGAGGAAGATGGAGAGGGGATAGGATGAAAACTCTCAATGATCAGTTCGATCTAACTCGAGTTCACCATCAAACTGCCTACATATTGGATTAACTAATGGGTGTATTTTTTGCCTCATTTTGTCTATGATTTTGACAACTTACAGGTATCCTTGACCCATACCATATCTGGAGGTTTAACCAACTATTGAATTAAGATTAGACCTTGTTCACTTTATGGAGTTGTTCCGAGGGGAGGGAAAGTTGTCCTTTCTTGCGATAAGATTCTTCTAGACTCGACAGATTGATCCCTACTAGTTATTTCTCATCTAATACAATCTCCATGTCTCCTCCATATTCAATGATTTGATCATCCCCTCTAGGGATCACATCTACGACAATGATGATTTTCTTGAAGATTGAATTTGGTATGGATTTCACCATTTATCTCTTTTTCCAAGTGATTTCATGCAATGAGACCCCTTCCATTTCATGCTTTTCCATGGTATGGCTCAATATCTCAAAAGAGTTGCTAGTTGACAGAGCCTTTCCTTCATTAATGACTATTTTCTTTTGGCATTGATTTTGTTTCCCTTAGACCTAGATAAAACCATCCTTTGATTTTTCTATAGCTATAGTTCCCAATTTAGGAGGGACATTGAGTAGATAGTCCCTAAATAAGTGGTCATGCTCATGACATTTTCGGCACCTAAAGGAAATATTATCATATTTGGTTATTTCGATCCAATCCTCATCTTGATAGTCTAAGTAGATGGAACCCAGGAGGGATTTGGATGTATTAATGTATACGCAAATCCATGCATAGGGAGAGTAAAAATTCTATCTTTTGGCCTCGACAGTCTTCACATAGATTCCAAAGAATTCCCTATTCTCGCTAATATTTCTTCCAACCAAAATTTTAGTAGAAGCGAATTGATCCTGATCCAAATGGGGGCATGGGTAAAATCCTCTTTCTTTGGGATGAAGCAATCATTCCAATATCTCAGATAAATCCATGTCTTAGAGACTATGAAAGATAATTGTGAATAAACCCTTGGAGCCCAAATCTAGGTCGATGTGGCCTTTAAGTTTCCACCAAGTTTTATCTATTTGACTAGATCTCACTTTGAGGGCCACAATACAAGATGTTTTTTTATAAGTGCAGGATATCTCAGGTATTAGGTTTTCTCTCTCACCCTCATTGATATAACCACATACATTAGTTATATTGGAGCTTGCAGAAGGTATTTTCCCGGATCCAAGTCTTGATCCACCTTTGGATAGGATGGCTCATTTTTTATCTCACTTGATTTTCCTTTGATTGATTCCATGTGAGAGGCTTGAACCTGAGTCTGTGGTGGCTATTCAAAGGTTGGTCGCCTCAACCCACCTACCCCACCTATTTTATTTTCAACCACATCTAAGTAGGATGGGGCTCATGCCCCCTAACTCGTCGGTTCCATGGTGCCGGCCAGGTCAACGCTCACAAGGTGTTGACAAAACTTATAGTTCAGAGATCTAAATTTTGCAAGAACCATAGATATTGAATCACATCAAAAACCTAGTAGATCTCTCCTAAGCATACAATAATATATGTTTGTGTATATTACAAGCCATCCCCTGTAACACCTTGTTTCCCCCATCTTGTAATTAATCTTAAAATAGGATTACCATGCTAAGGCATGTGGACAATGTAAATGTATTATTGTTAAACTGCCCATAACTAACTATTGGGGGTGAAGCCTTAAAGTAAGAGCCATTATATCTCTAGAGAAAAGAAATCAGTTAATGAATAAAGGACCAGTGGTTGAATCATCAACCACCCCCATGAATGGAAACATGGTATAGCTACAAGATGTCAGCTCGAAGTACCACAGAGACCTGTAGACTCGATCTTCCTTCTGACAGAAGGAACATGACAGGTCGAAAAAAATTCCAGAGGAGGGAAGGTAAGATACATACAGTGACACGGAATGAGAGCACAAGCTCATAAGGGATATGTGTGAACCCAAAGGAAGTGTCGAGAACATGGCCTGAAGGACCCGAACACAATCTTGATGTTGAGGAAGCATCTGATAAACCTTGCAGGGTCGCTGTGATAGAGGGAGTTTCTCTGAGAGATGGCGTAAATTACCTAGTGATATCATGTCTTGGCACGGCGGTGGCCAGAGTGCTAAGAATGAATGCCTATGGGCCTATGGTTGGGTGGATAGGAGCACACTCATAGTCAGTTAGTTGGATTCAACTTGTAATAGATAAGTATTCTCATACACTGTGAAATTGAACTGTAATTGTGTAAATATACTGTGAATGATCCAGAGATGGATATGTTTTCTTAATGATTTATACTATATCCCTTTTTGGTGTCTTCTTGATTGTGTAATTAGGAAAGTAAGAAATTATATGGATTGTACATGTTTTGTATTCGTAAATTCTTTCACCCTATGGTGGCTTAAGTTAGATCCACGAACTCTGAGTTCGTTAACCTTGGGCACAGTTTCACATACACATGTAGACACTCCTAGTCGCTCTCATTCCCTTGGAGGAGGGAGTATGTTAAAAATCACGAGAGATAGTGCAGTTATGCACAGGCTCTTTGCGAGGCAGACAGAGACAAAGAACCACTTAAGTTCTAGAGTTGAGGGATGAGCGTAAGGGGTGCACGGAAGAACCCTTACAAGTGTTAAGCTTAGGAGGAAGAGTGCCAAGTACTTAAGCCTTTCAGAGATAAAAAATTTCAGGAAGAGTGACGAGGTTGAAATATCGAAAGATAAGGTTCCTTTGGTTGGGAATCATTGTAGAGAACGGAGATGAAATTAGTGAACATGCTAGTTCACAGACCGCAATCAACCCACATCGTTAATCTCGTTGGGAATGGAAGATCAATGACTAGGATTAGAATAGATTCGAGTGAGAACTTCCTAGATTGCGAAGGTTGGACCTCGCAACCACTGTGAATCGTCGATCTATGAACGAATATCGAGGGTGGGGAATCATTGCGAAGCGCAAAGGTGAAATTAGTAGATGCGCTAGTTCACGGCATGTTATTCACCAACGTCGTTGATCTAGTTGGGCTGGAAGAACAACAACTCCGGTTAGACTGAGTTGGGCGAGTACTTTCCATATTGTGGAGGTTGAACTCTTTGATAAAGAGCACACACGTTGGGGCCTCGCAATCATGGTGAACCATCGGATCTGAGCGCAAAGTGGACGATAGTCATCTAATCTAAGATAAAGAGTATGATTTTTTAACCTTTGCATACCCAAGAGGATTGAGTTTCCAAAGTCTCGAAGAGATTTGGGATCATCTATTGCCAAGAGGGACAAGTGGCGTAAGTCTACGGACTTTGGGTAAATACCCCAAGTACGATTGGAGTCTTCGAGTGAATGCACTTCGGAAGAAACGAGGGTGTAGAAGCTTAGAACTAACGAAGCCTGAATGTCGGAGTTCACCTTGAACGTTGATAGTAGGAGATGTGTGTCCGTAGATTTGAAACTCCGGGAGTATTTCACTCCAGAGGTTTGTGTTGGTGAGTACTTGAGACTCCCGAAGAGGGAAGACCCAAAGTGATCTGAATTCATCGATTTGTGGGAGACATGCGTCGATAGATCATTAACTCAGTGAAAAATCCTTTTCGGAGAAAGTGACGGTAAAAAGGTAGAAAATCTCGAACATTGAAATCCCGAAGTAAACCAAGACTGTTCAATGGGAAGGACGCGTGGCGCACGATCTATGATTCGGGAAGAACGTACTATAGGAGGACGGATTGTTGGAGCGTTCGGATCACCTGAACGTCGAAGTCCCAAAGTGATTTAGGACTGTTCATCGCCAATAAGGGTACATGGAGACAGATCGTTAACTCCAGGTGAAAGCACTCTGGGAGAACGTGAAGCCTGAATAGCCGAAACAATCGAGATTCGTTGATCTGTAGGAGGACACATGTCATCAGATCACAAAATCTTGGTAAAATGTTCAGGGAGAAACAGAGCATGAGGAAAATTGATATTTGAGACCTCTGAAAGTCAAATTCCTGAAACGAATGAGAGCCGTCGATTTGAAGGTGGACACACGACGCTAGATCCAAAACTACGGACGAAAGCGGAGGGGGAAAACACCTAAGTCCTGGAGGAGAATATCGATCATTGATTGAGAAGGGAACCGAGAGGCACTTGATCTGGTTGAAAGGGCCAAAGTCCTGAAGCGAAATCAGAGTCGCTGATTGAGGAGGACGCGTGGCGGATGATCGGTTATTTCATAGAAATCACTCCAGAAGAAACAAAGGTTTGAGAATTGTGATTTTTGTAGCCTAAAGGGAGAAATCAATCACAACCATTGACTGAAAGGGACATGTGTCAGTAGATCTTCCACTTTGAAATATTGCCATGTGGAGAAAAGCGAGGATTGAGAATGAAAACTCCCAAAGGCTGACCTCATGGGGAATATCGTGGTCATAGATCTAAGGGAGACAAGTGGTAGCAGTTCTGAAGGTTTGAAGGTCAGACTTTGGAATATTTACGAGCATGAAAAAGTTGAGACTTGAAGCCCCCAAATCACAAAGTCCAAAGTACATCTGGACTGTCAGATCCAGAGAAACACGTGGAGACAGATCAAGAGTTTGGGATCAATGCGTCTGGATTTTAAGTTAAGAATTGAGAAACCTGAAGTCCAAAGACCCGAAGGGATCGTAGCCATCGATCTACGAAATACACGCATCAGTGGACCGTCATCTTCAGATAAAATCCATTAGGGGAAAATGAGAGTTGATATTTCCGAAGCCTAGAATCCTGAAATGATTGGAGCCGTCGATCTAAGAGGATACGTGGCAGGAGATCTCTCATTGCAAGAGAAGGTGAGGTTTGAGAGTTGAGAACTCTGAAACCCAAATCACGAAACAAATCACATCTATTGATTTGAAAGGGATAGATTTGAGCTATCAGTTCATAAGCACCGTTAAGTTCATAATATCAATCGTCTCATTGCATTGCAGGGACCGAAGGTGCACGAACTTTAAAAAGTTGAGGGCGGGGCACAATCTAGACCATGGTTTTGGAGAAAGGACATGTGGAGGCTCAAGGTGAATTGCAGGGTGAAAAGTAGTTTCGTTTCAAACCACCCTTGGTCGTGCTCGCAATCACGTGGTTACGTAAGGCCATCACCCGAGGTCATATCAAGGAAGGGGCTTATCAGAAAAGAAGCTAGCTCCCAGACTCTAAGATTTCGTTCGCGCGAAGTGGAAGGTCACGAGTACCATTAGACCTGCACCCAGAAGTCGAAGGGGTCTGCGTTTAATTTCAGAGTGAGACCATCAGGGTCTTAGAGAGTCGTTTGGCTTCAGAATAGGATATCCTTGACAGAGAGGTCGGACTGGTTCCCTGACTTTCCAAATTAGAAACCATGAACAAAGAATATGTCCTTTAAGAAAAGATAAAATTTTATGCCCCGTCATGGGTGTGTTACAAATTGGTATCCGAGCATGTTTACAACACTTGGCCTTCTTGGGCTCATCTACGAGTCATGTGAGGAGGTATTGTTATCTTCATTTACTCCTTGAGGAGAAGGACTGCATATTGAACCTATGATTTTGGGAATTCTTGTTGAATTTCAGTAGAATAATTTCTTTAGCCCTTTGTCTAAGTGATAACTACTTTTATCAGAGTAGGGATATGCTAATTAACATTTATAATAAGACTTGAATGAGAATAGTTGAAGGTGGCAGGGTTCTATCAAGGGAAGCTGAAGCCTGAGGGAATGATGACCTAGTGTTCGTAACACTGCTTCTAAGCATGGGTAGTTGGAACTTCAGGCACTAATTATGGTGGATTATATAATGGTTAATACCTTTGTGGGCTTAAAGGAATTTGATAGGATCAGGTAGGATCCTTGGCAGTTATAGTTACTGCTTTAAATTAAAATTGGAGTATATAACTCCTCATGACCAGATAAAAGTGAGATGGGTAAAACCCTATGGACGTTGAGGCAAGAAGGTTTTCTTGCTATACATTGTCGCATAAAGAGGAAAGTGACCCTGGTTGGGTATTTCCATGAGAGAAGGCAACATCAATACGAGATATGACTGTGAGATTAGTCCTGTAAGTGACTGAAATCTCAAACTAAAGGACACTAATGATGAAATTAAACTATCAAGCGAATGCATCAGTTTAAAAGGTGTAAGAGATGCACCCACTTATACATGAATGTGTATACATGATCATAAGGGTGATTGGAAGATCCTTGGGGAAAAGGATATAGAAGCCTGATATGTTCATGTGTGTGAATGACATGGAAAAAGTGCAAGCAATAAACTAGCATGATGAATACTTACCTGTGTTCAATTATGCTTGAGTGCATGGGTTTAATGCATTGTGGAGCTTACTAATATGAAGCCTGATATTAATACCAATTAGGTACGAATGATATTAAACGTGCAAGTGATGCACATGTATGATGCATGAGTATAGTTATAGGTACAATATGGTTTACCTGATGAGTGAAATATAAAGCAAGAATTATTCTTGTCCAGAATAAATGAATATTATGGATGCATGGCTGACTCCATTCCAAAGAGTCATGAAAGTTTTGTTCCAAATAATAGCTTGAGGGGGAATGTATTCCTTTCCTTGAGAAAATACTAATATAATTAGATCAAAAGGATAAATGAGCAAAGATGCTATGTTGTCATAATAAGAGGCAAATGATTATTCCTTTAAGAATCACATGAGAAGGATTGTGAACAATCCTGAGTTGACTGATATTAAAAGTAGAGATGTAGGTGGGTTGTGAAACATACCTATGACCGCTACAGGCAGGTTTAGGATTATGAATATGGTTAAGTACATCATGGATGTAAGTTAACAAAACCAGAATATGTATGGATACATAATTTGGGTACATGACAAAGATGCATGTTTATTTTCCTTACAGAATATTTGGTAAACAAATAAAAGCTAACTCAAGGTTGAGTCCATCACAAATAGTGATGGACGTGCAATAAGGAAGTTGCATGCTGAAGGAGACCCCTGTGGAAGAACTGTGTGAAAACTCTGTTAGGACTCAGGGGTCAGAGTCACAACCTTAGTAACTACTGAGAAACTGAGCAACGAACTACAAGATTATATATATATATATATATATATATATAAGAATCTTGGATTACATTTTGAAAGCATCATGTAATGAATAGGAGACTAATGAATGAATAACGGAGTATGTTTGATTGAATAGGCTTGGTTGAAGTCACGTTAAGAAAAGGCAGTAAGGCCTTTAGATATAACTCAACTAGGCTAGAAAGCCCCAGACAGTGTGGAAACAATTGGAAGAAGGGGAGAGCCCCTAACTCTTTTCTTGTTATGTGTTATGTTCCCTCTGGAATGAGAAAGATGATTTACTAATAGAAGTAAATGTTTTGACACCAAAGTGATGAGGATTGTATTATTGCAGAAACAATTGAGAACTGTCGGTATTGCACTCATGAAAACATTAAGGATAATGTGATGAAGTGCATACAAATATGCTAGGACATGTCTGAAAATGTTTTATTAATTTAAATGCTATGGTACTTGCATTTTTTTTAATTTACATGACAACCAATGTGTTTATGATGTATGTCATGTGTAGAAAGAAATAGATTGGAACTGTTGAGAAAGATAGTTGCCAATAATGAACAACCTCAATCAGAGGATGACTATGAGAAGGTTCTTGTTGAAATATGGTTGAAGGGACTTTAAGAGTCCCCATGGAGCACCATTGATGGGATAATATCATAGGGGGTGCTAATAACCAAAACCGGTATAAAAATGTTCATGCCTATGTGGCACAAGGTATGAAGGAATTGGGTAGCAATCCCTTCTGAAATGTTTTACGGTCTTAATGTTATGTATGGAACGTTGAAAGACAGTGTATGAATTGGAACCCAAGTAGGGTATGATTCAGGAAGGAGAAACTGAATGATAGAGGTGTGAACCTCTGGTAGTAAAGACTAATTTTAATCCTTAGAAAAATTCATGAAATGATATGTCATGAATACATGGACCAATCAAGGAACGATTGTAAACAAAAGTTCTCATAGATAGCACACTGCATGGAATGCATTGAGGGAACGCATGTTGCATAAGATGGCAGACAATGGATTTTTCAGTAAGAAAGGAGGACCTTCCAAAGTTTTTCTTACATTATGTAAGCATTGAAGGAAAACTAATCTGGGTGGCCATGAGTGTTGGTACCCTGGTTATTAATGCAGGAAGAAGGCTTAAAGGAATTCAAGTGAAATTTTTGAGTTTCATGTGTACTGATTTGGAATCGTGATCATCTTTTAGCTGGAAGTATAGTCTTGTTGCAACAATGAATGAGAATGAATAAACCATATGGTGAAAATCTTGGCTAAGACCAAACACACCATGACAAAGTAATTGTCGTAAAGTGTGGGAAACTTAAAATCAATGCAAAGGTGCATTGGATATGAATGTGGCCACGCATGTTGGAACATTCATTAAGGTCAATTAATATATGAATTTCATTCTGAAAATTCCGGTTGGATGAAATGATACATTGGTAAGAGATGAGGTATCATTTTTCTTTGTATCCTTGAATAGATGAAAATGACTTGGACTGTTAGTATGCTTTATTTTGAAAAGGTAATGTGCACGAAAACTAACAATTTGTTTGGCTGAGGAATGTTGAAATTGCAAGAGGAAATGGGTCTTGGATATGGAAGTATTGTAAGCCCATAAGGAAGACCGATTGCCTATTGATCCAAACTGCAAGGAATGGTATTTCCTTTTTGAGAAAGTGAATTTGATTGTTAGTATGCACAATTCTAAAATTCTTTGTGATGACGTTATAAAGGTGCAATAAAATGTATGTGCATGGAAAATCACAATTTGTTTGGATGATTGAAGTTGAAAGTGCAGGGAGCAAAGGAGTCTTGAATATGGAAGCATTGTAAGCCATAAGTAAGACCAATTGCCTGCTAAGCCAAACTGCTATGGGAAGGAAAGTCCCATAATTATGAATCTATTTCCTATATGAAACAAATATGGAAACAAAATGTGGAATTTGGATATCTGTGGGTCACAAATTTACAAGAAAATTTTGAATTTAAAATTTATGATGATGTCTCATGAATTTTATATGCTTGTGATACAGGTGAGAAAGAGTATAATCTGATCGCATGAAATAGAGACTGACTCGGGAGAAGGAGAGTAACCTTCGTCCCTATCTATGATTGAGTTGGGAGAAGGAGAGTAACCTTCATCCTAACTTTAGTTGAGACGAAAGGTTGTCAAGCTATAAAAGAATGAAAAATGGCTACTGTTGAGCCATGAGAACCCCGTGGTAAGCCATGATCTCCTAGAATATGTTGTGTTGAGGTAACACAATTTGGAGGGACGCCTCGACAGAGAAATTATGAGGGACGCCTCGACAGAGAAATTATGAGGGACGCCTTGATTGTAAGACTCAATAGAGTCTCTGGAATTATTTTTGTGTGAGAAAACCTTAACAAGGCAAGATGGATCACCCGAGGGACTGTATAGCAGAGAAGGGGATGCCTGAACCTGGGCCTAGAGGGTGAGTGACTGCAAGGAAGATGAGACCTTAATAATTCTTGTAAACTATTGATTGGGATAATTCACATGATGGGTAGTTCTTCCTATGCGAGAAAAACTTGGCAAGGCAATATGGATCACCCGAGGGACTGTATAGTAGAGAAGGGGATGCTTGAGCTTGGGCTTGGAGGGTGAGTGACGACAAGTAATATAAGACCTTAATAGTTCTTGTAAACTATTGATTAGTATCATGCACCCAATGGGTATGTCAAGGAAAAACAATGAGCTTGGATAACAGGACAACCATGTGGATACAAATCCACAAACTACGCAGATAATTATTGTGCTAAGATTATGAAATTTTCCTAGGAATTTTTATGCAATGTCTTTGCATAAGACTATGATTAACGTGCTTGTTGTCCAAGAACTATTGAAAGAAGGTGACCAATATTAAGGGTCTGAAAAAGGATCTGAGAGGAAGAAGGATCAAGATTTCTAAAACAACTGAATGAAAAAGGCATGACAGGTGTTTTTGAGAAAGAACATCGAGGACGGTGTTCCTTTAAGGGGGAGGGAATTGTAACACCCTGTTTCCCCAAGCTTGTAATTAATATTAAAATAGGATTACCATGCTAAGGCATGTGAACAATGTAAATGTATTATTGTTAAATTGCCCATAATTGACCATTAGGGGTGAAGCCTTGAAGTACGAGTCATGATATCTCTAAATGAAAGAAATAAGTCAATGAAGAAAGGACTAGTGGTTGAATCATCAATCACCCCCATGAATGGAAACATCATCTAACTATAGGATGTCATCTCGAAGTACCACAAAGATTTGTAGACTCGAGCTTCCTTCTGAAACAAGGAACATGACATGTCAGAAAAACTTCCAGAGGAGGGAAGGTAAGATACATACAGGGACACGAGACGAGAGCACAAGCTCGTAAGGGAGATGCGCAAACCCAAAGGAAGTGCCAAGAACACATCCTGAAGGAACCAAATGTGAGCTTGATGCTAAGGAAGCATCTGATAAACCTTACAGGGTCACTGTGACAAAGGGAGTTTCTCTTAGAGATGGCATAAATTCCCTAGTGATATCATGGCTTGGCACGGGGGTGGCCAGAGTGCTAAGAATGAATGCTTTTGAACCTATGGTTGGGTGGAAAGGTGCACACCCACAATTAGTTAGTTGGATGCAACTTGTAATAGATAAGTATTCTCATACCCTGTGAAATTGAGATGTAATTGTGTAAATATACTATGAATGATCCAGGGATGGATATGTTTTCTTAATGATTTATACTGTATCCCTTTTTGGTGTCTGCTTGATTGTATAATTAGGAAAGTATTAAATTATATGGATTGTACATGTTTTGTATTCATAAATGCTTGTGCCCTGTGGTGGCTTAAGTTAGATCCATGAACTGTGAGTTTGTTGACCTTGGATACAGTTTCACATATGCATGTCGACACTCCTAATTGCTCTGAGTCCCTTGGAAGAGGGAGTCTGTTAAAGCTAAGGAGAGATAGTACACGTATGCACTGGCTCTATGCAAGGTAGGCAGAGACCGATAAATACTTAAGTTCTAGAGTTGAGTGATGAGCGTAAGGGGTGCACAGAAGAACCCTTCCAAGTGTTAAGCTCAGGAGGAGGAGTGCCAATATCTTAATCCTTTCAGAGCTAAAAAATTTCAGGAAGAGTAACGGGGTTGAAGTATCGAAAGAGAAGGTTCCTTTGGTTGGGAATCATTGCGGAGCATGAATATGAAATTAGAAGACATGCTATTTCATATCCCACAATCAACCCATGACATTGATCTCATTGGGAATCAAAGATCAACGACTAGGATTAGACTAGAGTCGAACGAGAACTTCCCAGATTGCAGAGTTTGGACCCCACAACCACTGTGAATCTTCGATCTATGAATGGATATTCTGGGTGGGGAATCATTGCAGAGTGCGAAGGTGAAATTAGCGGACATGCTAGTTCGCAGCCTACTATTCACCAATGCCATTGACCTAGTCGGGCTGGAAGATCCACGACTCTGGTTGGATCGAGTTGGGAAAGTACTTTCCAGATTGTGGAGGTTGAGTTCTATGATAAAGAGCATGCACATTGGGGTCCGACAATCATGGTGAACCATCGGATTGGAGCACAAAGGGGATGATAGTCATCCAATCTAAGATAAAGAGTATGAGTTTTAACCTTTGTGTGCCTAGGAGGATTGACTTGCCAAAGCCCCGAAGTCCCAAAGTGATTTGGGACCGTCTGTCGCCAAGAGGGACATGTGGCGTAAGTCTGTGGACTTTGGGTAAATACTCAAAGTAGGTCTTGTTCGTTGATCGCCCGAAGAAGTACATGTCAATAGATCGGAGTCTCCGGGTGAATGCACTTCGGAAGAAACGAGGGTGTAGAAGCTTGTAACTACCAAAACCCGAAGTGCCAGAGTTCACCCTGACCGTTGATATTAGGAGATGTGTGTCCGGAGCTCTGACACTATGAGAGGATTGCACTCTAGAGGTTTGTGTTGGTGAGTACTTGAGACTCCCGAAGTGCGAAGCCTCGAAGTGATCTGAAGCTGTCGATTCATGGGAGACATGCGTCGATAGATCATTAACTCTGGGAAAAATCCTTTCAGGAGAAAGTGAGCATGAAAAGGTAGAAACTCCCGAACACCGAAATCTCGAAATAAACCAAGACCGTTGATCGAGAAGGACGCGTGGTGAACGATCTATGATTTCGATAGAACGTAGTCTGGGAGGACGAATTGTTGAAGCGTTCAGATCACCCGAACGTCGAAGTCTCGAAGTGAGTTGGGATTGTTCATCGCCAAGAAGGGCACATGGTGATAGATCGTTAACTTCGGATGAAAGCACTCCGGGAGAACGTGAATAAGAAGAGTTTGAAATTGTCGAGGATCGAACAACCGAAACAACTAGTAGTCGTTGATCTGCGGGAGGACACATGTCATCAGATCGCGGACTCCGGGTAAAACTTTCCAGGAGAAACGAAGCATGAGGAAAACTGATATTTGAGACCTTCAAAAGCTGAAGTCCCGAAGTAGACGAGAGTCGTCGATTTGAAGGTGGACATGTGGTGTCAGATCCAGAACATTGGAGGAAAGCAGAGGGGGAAAACGCCTAGGTCTTGGAGGAGAATCTCGACCGTTGATTGAGAAGGGAATTGAGGGGCGGTTGATCTGGTTGAAAGGGCCAAAGTCCCGAAGCAAAATCAGAGCTGTTGATTGAGGAGGACGCGTGGCGGACAATCGATTATTTCAGAGAAATCACTCCAGAAGAAATGAAGGTTTGAGAATTGAGATTTCCAGAGCCCAAAGGGAGAAATCAATCACATCCATTGATTGAAAGGGACAAGTGTCAGTATATCTTCCACTTTGGAAGATTTCCATGTGGATAAAAATGAGGATTGAGAATGAAAACTCTCGAAGGTCGACCTCAAAGAGAAGATCATAGCCGTAGATCGAAGGGAGACAAGTGGCAGCAGATCTGAAGGTCCAAAGTTCGAACTTCGAAATATTTATGAGCAAGCAAAAGTTGAGAGCTGAAACCCCTGAATCTCGAAGTTCGAAGTACATATGGACCGTTAGATCCAGAGGAGCACGTGGTGATGGATCACATGTTTCAGATAAATGCATCTAGATTTTCAATTAAGAATTAAGAAACCCGAAGTCTGAAGACCCAAAGGATCGTAGTCGTTTATATGCATAATACATGCATCAGTGGACTGTCAGCTTCAGATAAAAACCATTGGGGGAAAACGAGAGTTGAGATTTGAGGTTTCCGAAGCCTAGAATCCTGAAATGATCAGAGTTGTCAGTATAAGAGGATACGTGGTAGGAGATCTGTCATTGCAGGAGAAGGCGAGGTTTGAGAGTTGAGAACTCCGAAACCTAGATCATGAAACAAATTGCGTCTGTTGATTTGAAAGGGACAGATCTGAGTCGTCAGTTCAGAAGCACCATTAAGTTTGTAAGATCAACGTGAACTTTAAAAAGTTGAGGGCGGGCCGCAATCCATACCATGGTTTTGGAGAAAGGACACATGGAAGCTCAAGGTGAATTGTGGGGAAACAATTAGTTTGGTTTCAAACCACCCTTGACCATGCGCGCAATCGCGTTGTTACGTAAGGCCATCGCTTAAGGTCATATCAAGGAAGGGGCTTATCAGAAAAGGAGCTAGCGCCTAGACTTTGAGATTTCATAGGCACAAAGGGGAAGCTCGCGAGTACCATTAGACCTGCACCTGGAAGTTGAAGGGGTCTGCTTTTAATTTCAGAGTGAGACCATCAGGGTCTCAGAGATTCTCTTGGCTTCAAAATCGGAGATCCTTGATCAGGAGGTTGGACTAGTTCCCCAACTTTCCAAATTAGAAACCATGAATGAAGAATCTGTCCTTTAAGAAAAGAGAAAAAATTTATGCCCCGTCATGGGTGTGTCACATCCCCTCTTGGGAATTCTTCCTCCTTGAAGCATATAATTGAGTGAAACTATCAACTATTTTATGGTATAAGGTCCTAGATAATATATTTTCTCCACATTTGTTCTACACTTGGTAAGTCTTGTCAACACGTCTAATGTTTAGAAGAGAAACCATTGTTGATGAAATAGCTCATGTTGTCTCCCTCTTACGTTCACATCTTGATATTTGTATAATCAAATATCTAATTGTTAAGGGAGAGCTTCCTTTAGGGTCACATTGAGTATTACCAATTTGAATGTAGTGTCCTGCAATAGATACTCATTCTCCTGGCATTCAAAGTATATATTTCAAATAGATACTTTATATCACTATGGTCTATTCTTAGTTCAATTGATCTCGTCATTATATAGTGTATGCATAATCATATGAAGCTCTAAGTCATATGTGGCATAATTATTCCCATGCTTCTTAATATTTATGGACTCATAAAAAACCACATGATCATTATGAGTAAGAATTCCACCAATCCCCTCCTTGTAAGCATATGTACATAGACAAAAATCTTCTTTTGCATTGGAAATATTGAGAATGGGTGCAGTAGTGAGTAGTTTCCTTAAGTACTGGAAACTTTCATCACATTGTAATGTCCATTCAAATTTGACTCCATCCTTTTGTAATGAGGTAATCAGATGTGTAATTTTGAAGAATCCTTTTATGAACCATCTATAATATCCATCTAGTCCCATGGATGACCTTACCTTTGATAAGTTCTTATGTGTAGGGTATCCAATAATATCTTAAATATTATATGAATGTACTATTTCTCCTTCCTTAGAAATGATGTGTCTCAAGTAATGAGTTTGTGTTAGATAAAACCAACACTTGCTTAATTTAGCATAATGTTAATGTTTTACTAACACTTGTAGTGCTAACCTCAAGTGATATTGATGTCCCTCCTCTCATTTTGAGTAAATAAGAATGTCGTCTATGACCACAATGGAAAACTTGTCCAAATAGTTCCTAAAGATTCCATTCATCAAGCACATGAAATTAGTTGGTGCATTCGTCAAACCAAATGACATCATTACAAATTATTAGTCTCCATATCAGGTTCTAAATGTTTTCTTATTGATATCATGATACTTTATCCTTTCATGATGGTATCTTGACCTCAATTCTATCTTTGAAAATATTCTTACTTCTCTTAGTTGATCAAATAAGTCATCAATTTTGGGTAGAGGATATTTATTCCTCATAGTGGATTTGTTCAACTTTCTAAAATCAATGCACAACCTTGAAGTTCCATCCATCTTGTTCAAAAAAGTACTAGTGATACAAAAAAAAGGATACACTTGGGCATATGTACCCTCTCTTCAACAATTCTTCCAACTACATCTGTAACTCCAATTCTGGTGTACTCAATTTATTAGATATTGGAGAAATTCATGGCACCAAATGAATAGAGAAATCAATTTCTTTTTTAAGTGGCAACCCAAGTACTTCTTCAAACACATTTGCAAAATCTTGTAACTGTAAATACAAAATATCACCTTGGAATGCCTTTCACTGTCATATATCATTTTTCTTCATCTAGAAAAGTAAAAATCTTATTATGACAATCTAGAATAACATGAAGTGGATCTAATGAGTCCATCCCAACTAAGACATCATAAGAACCAAGGGGAAATATGTTTAGATCTACAATAGTATTGACCCCATTAATATTTAGGGAGGAAACCTTTTATTATCTTATTGACATTCATTTATGTCTTAGTAGCCAACTAAACCAAACATGATTTAGTGTGTTTACTTCTCTTGAGTTAAAATGTTTCAACCAAATTTCGAGAAATATAACATGAAATAAGAAAGGATGAAAGGAAGAAGAGCTAATTTTTTTTCTTTTTAATCAACATGGTGTAAAAGATGAAAAACTCAAATTTAATTCCTTTGAAATCTAAACACTAAAAATGTATATATCTCGGTGAGACAACTTGACACTAAAAATGTATATATCTCAGTGAGACAACTTGAGATAAATTGTGATTGTAATGTACTAAACAATGGATAGAGGATTTTATTTTTTATAATGAAGATGAGTGAGCATGCTTTGTCATGGTAGTAGGTATATTCTAAGACAATGTAGAAAGGAAAATAACTCTAGTTATAAAACTAAACAATGGATAGAGGATTTTATTTTTTATAATGAAGATGAGTGAGCATGCTTTGTCATGGTAGTAGATATATTCTAAGACAATGTAGAAAGGAAAATAACTCTAGTTATAAATTGGAAAAAAATTTCAAAGTCCAATGAAGAAAAATTGTTATTCACTAAAATATGAAGGCACCTAATAGAATGGTTACTTTTATGAGGCATTCATAAGGAAAGAAGAATGCAAATGTTACTCAATAGAACACTAACCAATGCTATTTGTGTATCTATTAAATGTTACTCAATAGAACACTAACCAATGCAATTTGTGTATCTATTAAATGTTACTCTAGAAATAATAGACAGAACGATCCCAGAAACTCGAGATTCCTTTAAATCCCTTAAGAGGCATATTTTTTGCTATCCAATTATTGAGGACGTATTCTATTCACAATCATCTGCATGGAAGAAAGCCTTGATAACAATATATTTTTCGTTGACCAATTATTGAGGACGTATTCTATCGAAGGCTACTTGCAAAGCGATTGTGAAAATAGGCTACTTGCAATGCTATAATTTGTGTCCACGATCAAAGGTTTCCTTTGAACAAGTAGTTAGTAGTCTTAGTTAGTAGTCTTTAATTAGTTGATTTTTTCCATTCATGTTTGTAATGATTGTAATGAGAGCATGGGAAATTCATTAATACTTCACCACTTTTTTGGATGATAAAGATGTCAAACCGTAACCTCAAGGACACAGGACTTAAACTAGTAACCTCCGGTACAAAAGAAGTGTGAACAAGTCTCACTAATTGTGCTATCCCATAAAGCTAACATATGGTGAACTTATTACATTAAACTTACTAAATGTCCAAAACCATTCATTAACAAAACACAAACTTTCATACTTTAATATGTGATACTATTTACTTATTATATGAACGAT
The DNA here is from genome assembly GCA_010110895.2 of Picea sitchensis. Taxonomy (NCBI): domain Eukaryota; kingdom Viridiplantae; phylum Streptophyta; class Pinopsida; order Pinales; family Pinaceae; genus Picea; species Picea sitchensis. The sequence goes on from SNQJ01S0042086.1 coordinate 39,999, forward strand.
TCATTTACAAAACATATATTTTCCTATTTTAATATGTGATATTATTAATTCAATATGTAATATTATTAACTTAATATTTTAAATTAAAAAAATTAAAATACAAATACAATACACTTCACAATTTACCTATACCTACTATTTTTTTTAAATACCCAAACATAATAAACTTTATAACTTATTAGCTAAAATGTTAAATACTTAAAATGTCAATTAAAGATATTTACAAAAACATAGATTTCCTTACTAATAAGTATAAATCACATTCATTGGTTTACAAAACACAGATTTTCCTATCCTAAGTTTACATTCATACATTCATTGGTTTACCTATTAAGTTAAAAAATTTTAGTGGCAAACATAATGTTTTTTTTCTTAAACCTATTAATTGTTTTTTGAAAACCTAAACCATTTTTTTTCCTTTTGAATGTGAGATCTACACTACAACCCTCCCCCAACGCATAGAATAATAAACTGCACCATACTAAGTACTATAATTCTCTGTCGAAAATAGAGTAATGCACTCGGACACGATGGATACCCAAAATTGTACATGAAGTAAGACGCCAATGGAAATGAAGCTTAATCTGTGCAAACTTGCAGATCTTTGCATCCAATACAATTCTTTTGATTCTCTTTCACCTGCAAATAATTATTTTCTTCGCTTTCCTCTTCCCAAGAAAGCGAAGGCACAATAGACCTGGGAAACTCAGTATTCCGCATTCTGTAGGTGTAATATACAATACTATTCATCCATGTCAGCTCACGTTCACTTATCATTTTACAAGTATATCCCTGTGGCCAAACTGGTTTGGTCCATGAAGATTCACGCATGCCAGCATTGACATGAACTGCAATGGAGAATATCATAAGCCTGAAACAACTTAATACCCTCTCCACCAGTGAATGCAGGTCACAATCCTTGGGATCATAACCCATGGCCTCAAAACTTGCATAACCGAAGCCATCCTCAGGAGTTACATGGATTGTAGATAAAGTTGGCCCTTCAATTAAATTCATGCAGGACCCACATGGATCAAATTCAAAATCACATATCTTCGAATGAGGAAGCATTTTTGATATACCTGATGTAACGGTCATTTCTGCCGCAGAATTTGATTGATCCATGTAAAACAGAGAAGCCTGCTTGCAGTCCAGCTAGGTCATGCACATCTCCAGTGTAAAAGTTGGTTCAACAGAACCGCCCGATGTAAAATCATCAGCAAAAGCGGAGTAGATATGTCAGTTGTAAGATGTTCCAGAATGTCCCATAACATAGGCCATGCCACCAGATCCAAGAGTTCCGAAGTACTTATCCAGATATGAGACTTCCTCAGAAAAGTTACGGTGAGGAAATGACTGGGCTCCAGGGAAGATGAATGTTCCACGGGTCTCTTTAACATTTTTAACAAAGAGCGACATGCTACTTGCATTGCTCAATATCAAAGGGATGGAAAGCAACAGCTTGGTTGTCCCACAGGTCTTGAGAATGATCTTGAATGGTTAAACAAAGAGACTCGACTCTGATAGGACATATGAATCAAAATGCTCATTCGAGAGCTCAGAAACAATGGTGCATTCAGCTTCTTTGAGCATTTCCTCCAATTGGGATCGAGTGAGTGCCCTTATGCCCCTACCCTCTGGTTCAGTAAAAAAAGAAGATGCAAAGAACTTAATCTCTAGCCATTTTTCAAATCCTTCAAACCCAATTGCATTCATCGAAGCAACTGTTTCCTCAGAAGCTACACATTTTGAATTGCAGACTAAATGGGAGTTTTACTTCTTCATGGAAAAAGTAGTAGAAGAAAATGGAATTAAAAAAAAAGAATTAGTTTTTTAAAGTTTTGAGGGAGAAATTGCCACTCCAGTGGAACAGAGAGTTAATCCAACAACGGTGCAGAGAAGCTGCAGACCAGCTCCTAGTGATCTAATTCTAACTGCTAAGCCTACAATTCCTACTCTACGAATCTAACAAGAAAGTTTTAGGAATTACTAAAATCAATGCATCTTTATGGATTCAGTAACAATATTTGATATTAAAGATATATATATTATATGATTGCAGCTAAATGGATTCAATAATCTGATTTCATATATCACTAAGTATATGCCCATTTGCTACAATCTATCGATGCAGCTATTTAGATTCCACAAAATTATTTGATGTCATCGACCAAATGCATTGTTTCAATTTATGTATATACCTAACCTAGAGACAATTGAACATATTTATTAACTACATGGTTTCAATTTATGAATATAGCTAGCTCACAGATAATTCCATACTTTGGCAACTATGTTACGATTTGTTATAAAAGTGACTGGGTTAATCAAACCATGTAGTTAATAATCAAATTTGAAATACCATATAATTGTCAAGTTTAACTGATTAATCCTTGAAATTACTAAATTTGAAATTAACTTTTAAATTTCCTCAACTCTATGTGGGTTTCAGCTGTCCGTAAAAAAACTTTGACATTGCATTTCTGTAGTCACCAACCACTTTGCGGCTGTGCTAGTATACTGGCAATTGGCAGCTTTCTATCCACAAAACACACAGAAACAATAAGACGCACAACAACAAATTAATTCACATATATTTTGGGCCCTCTGGTCATGGAGTTAAGCCCAGAGCTCTGATACCAAGATAAAAAACATAGTTCACACAAAACTATATTAAAATTATTATATTCAAAATCAAAATATATGAGATCTAACTACTTCTAATTCTGGATATTGTTGTTGACAAAATATCTCAACATTCCCCAACAAATCACATAAAAAAAACATATTTCAAACAAAACTATATTAAAATTATTATATTCAAAATCAAAATATGTGAGATCTAACTACTTCTAATTCTCTTCTAATTCTAGATATTGTTGTTGACAAAATATCTTAACATTCTCCCACAAATCAAATCACATTCTCCAACAAATCAAACCAATTATACTATTGTAAACCTTGGTTCACTTCTTCCTCCCACCTTTTGTCTCCATCACAACATTCAGTGTTTCTGAAACATAAAACAAGCAACATCGGGAACAATCCAAACTGATAGAAGCCAATGCATCTAAACAACAATGACAAACTGACAGAACACAGATGCTGCGACAATTGAAACTATTACCTTAAACCGAAACAGAAGTCAGATGATCATCAGAATCCTCGAAAACTTGTAATAAAATTTCTCCGGGGAGGGTAACAAAGCGGCCACAGAAGAAAACAATCACATCATTGATCCACAGGTGAGAAGAAAAAAATGCACAGGTATCCAAAAGCCCTAGCTACCTCAAACCACCGATCATCGGAAAGTAAACTGCGTTCTCTCTATTATCTAATGCAGCAATTGGAAAAAATAAACAATAAGAAACCTTTAAACAGTTGCATAAAAAATTTTCAAAACTAAAAAATAAGACAAAACCACATGGAAATAAAACCTGGAAAATAAAATAATAGCAGTGAAACAAAACCATTGCTTATTTAACAAAACGTGGATGAAAGCTAACCCTTGAAATGTTCAGACAAAACACATAGGAAAACCATCGAATCAACAAATAAAGTCAATTTTGACATAAAATGTTAACAATACGATAAAAAAATTCATCCAGACAATACAAATTCCAAATTCACATATCAAAATTTCACCACAAACCCCAGACTTAAATTGCACAAAAAAAGACCAGCAAAAACCGATAATGACACGAAAAGAAAATCTAAAAAACCACTTACCGTTTAAAACTGTTACCGATTCAGTCCTGGAGACGCCTCCAATACGATTTCCGCGACGAATTCCAATAGATTTATGATTCCAGCATCGGGTGAGTGTGAGTGGCGATGTCTTGGTTCATCCAAGTTGTCTACTTGCTCTCCAATGGCACCCCATCTCGGGAGTTAGCAACACTTATCTTATCATGTTTCCATTTTATGTTTTCTCAATCTAAGTTTGTACTTTTTATTCTATGTGATTGCTTTAATGATACCAGTCCTTTTCCCATGGGCCTTGTCATTTTGTTACTCACATGTATTACTCATAAATGTCTCATCCATTTTTGAGATTTTGAAGTTTGTGGTGGAATGTTCTTTAAATCTTATCATTCGACATTTAACAAAAAATTTTCACTCTTATACTAACATTAATAATAATGATGTATTACTCATAAATGTCTCATCCATTTTTGAGATTTTGAAGTTTGTGGTGGAATGTTCTTTAAATCTTATCATTCGACATTTAACAATTTTTTTTCACTCTTATACTAACATTAATAATAATGATGTTGATGTGTTTTTTTTATATATATTTTTAATAGTAGATATTTTGTTGATATTGATTTTTTTTATATATATTTTTAATAGTAGATATTTTGTTGATATTGATTTTTTTTATATATCCTTTTAATAGTTGATATCTTGTTTTAAGATTTACTCATTTCCTTAAGTTTGTATGGAATGAATATATTTATAAATTAATAATACTTTATTAATCACATTGTTAGTGCTTCATTTTAAATTTGGTTAATATTTGGCATTATCAAGATGAAGAGAAGATTTTATGAACAATTTAAATATGATTCTGGAAATAGTTTGGATATTTTATGTTAAGGTATAATAGATTTTATATAATTATGAGAAATGGTGTAGGTATAATAGATTTTATATAATTATTTGTGGGACAAGAAAAAGCCTACATATGTGTACATATCCTATCCCCTATGTATTTGAACCTGTGACATCTAAAGTTATATAATCAACTTCAATAGTATGCAATTTGGAAATGTCATAGTTTAAACATTCTACAAGTTGGTTTTTTTACAGCTCTTTAAAAAATAACTAGTAGGGAAACTCATATTGTTTTCCTGAAATCATATATCAAAGGTTAACCTCACATATCATGCTTGCAATATGGGTATTTGAAGATGTTGAATCATTTTTTGCATTATAAACAATAATTTCATCAATCTGAAATTACAATTTTGGCAAAGAGTGTTTAAGTGCATTAGAAAAGTGCAGAAGTTAAATGGAGGAGAAATATGACAAGAGAGGAAGAGATGAAGAGTGCTTGGAGAGAGTTAGAAGGTGCAAGCATAGAGACATAGAAAATTGCACATAAACATTGTGATTTGGAGATGAGGAGAAATTGACATGGAAGGAGAATAATATGACATAACATAACATTGAAGGACGTTAGAGTGATGTACACGAGAGACTAATGAAATTGAAATTCATATGTGGAATTAAAAGAGTAAAAGAATGTCAAAGGGATCAATAGGGAAAGAAATCGTAGTAAATAGTTAGGATAATCTTGAGGAAAGGACATTGGGTCTAACTGTAGAGTTAAGAGAGTAGACTGAATGAAATGTTAATTAGAGATTAAGAACTTCAAACTATAATATAGATGATGATGATGATTAATGTCCTCTAAAACTAGAAATGGTCTATGTAACCTTAAGAAAAGTAAGAGATCAAAAATACCCACCAATTGAAAAGAAAAATAAACAAAACCTAATAATGAACTCTTCTAAAGGATGAAAAACCCCATGGATTTTTCTATATATTCCATGCTTTGAAGATTCCAACTTCTTCCTTTCATCGTAGGATCATGGATGTGGATGGACAACCATGGATACTTTAAGGCTTCTTCTGAGGTCAAACTGAACACGTATTGATTTTCAAGGCTACTACCAGGGGTATATACTTCATCATCTTCAATGGATCATAGGATTAGCTCCCTCCTAATCCTTGCTTCATGTATGAGTGCATGTTTTTCTTGTGTAAGTATATAATCGACTCCCTCCATCTAACATAATCCATGCTTCTGTCTACATCCTTATTGCCTTCTACAAGTTGTCATAATTCTTTCTCCAATTTGTTCTTGATTGCTGATTTCGACTTATCTTGCAGCTGCTACTTATGTAATAACTTCCACATGATTTGTTTGATGCACTTCATCCTTTCATGTGTATTGTCTGACTTGTAGTCATAATGATAGCAATCATTATCTTGTTGTTCTTCCATAGGTATAGTTCTTCTTGGAACATATTATCTTCTAAGAGATAGATATACAAGTTATGTACAGAGACTATGCAAATAAGATATGTACAAGAACTATGAAGAATATTGTTAACTTGTCTTCAGAGAAATAAGTCTACTTTATCCTGCTTGGTCTTCCTTGAGGGTTTCCTTTCTTTGGCAACTGATGCTTCATGTGTCTCCTTCCTTTTCTTTAGCTCGGAACAATGATTCTTGCAGTGACCATATTTTCGACAGTTGAAGAATTATATTTCTAACATATCCTTCTTTTCATTTGGCTTCTTTTCAAACTTCCTTTTGTTCCTCGAATTCTTGAATCGTGTTGTGAAGGCTTGATCGTCGTATTTCTTTTGAGGTTTCTCTTTTGCACCAATCCTTGGTTCTTCTAGAGCATAGCAAGTCCAAAGTTCTTCAAATGTAGGATACTCCTTCCTTGTGTTCATGTTTGTGGCAAATGCATCCCATGTCTTGGGAAGACCATTGAGTACTATGTTTACCAATTCCTTCT
>SNQJ01S0042086.1:51083-75085 GCA_010110895.2 Picea sitchensis
TGCTTGCAGTCCAGCTAGGTCATGCACATCTCCAGTGTAAAAGTTGGTTCAACAGAACCGCCCGATGTAAAATCATCAGCAAAAGCGGAGTAGATATGTCAGTTGTAAGATGTTCCAGAATGTCCCATAACATAGGCCATGCCACCAGATCCAAGAGTTCCGAAGTACTTATCCAGATATGAGACTTCCTCAGAAAAGTTACGGTGAGGAAATGACTGGGCTCCAGGGAAGATGAATGTTCCACGGGTCTCTTTAACATTTTTAACAAAGAGCGACATGCTACTTGCATTGCTCAATATCAAAGGGATGGAAAGCAACAGCTTGGTTGTCCCACAGGTCTTGAGAATGATCTTGAATGGTTAAACAAAGAGACTCGACTCTGATAGGACATATGAATCAAAATGCTCATTCGAGAGCTCAGAAACAATGGTGCATTCAGCTTCTTTGAGCATTTCCTCCAATTGGGATCGAGTGAGTGCCCTTATGCCCCTACCCTCTGGTTCAGTAAAAAAAGAAGATGCAAAGAACTTAATCTCTAGCCATTTTTCAAATCCTTCAAACCCAATTGCATTCATCGAAGCAACTGTTTCCTCAGAAGCTACACATTTTGAATTGCAGACTAAATGGGAGTTTTACTTCTTCATGGAAAAAGTAGTAGAAGAAAATGGAATTAAAAAAAAAGAATTAGTTTTTTAAAGTTTTGAGGGAGAAATTGCCACTCCAGTGGAACAGAGAGTTAATCCAACAACGGTGCAGAGAAGCTGCAGACCAGCTCCTAGTGATCTAATTCTAACTGCTAAGCCTACAATTCCTACTCTACGAATCTAACAAGAAAGTTTTAGGAATTACTAAAATCAATGCATCTTTATGGATTCAGTAACAATATTTGATATTAAAGATATATATATTATATGATTGCAGCTAAATGGATTCAATAATCTGATTTCATATATCACTAAGTATATGCCCATTTGCTACAATCTATCGATGCAGCTATTTAGATTCCACAAAATTATTTGATGTCATCGACCAAATGCATTGTTTCAATTTATGTATATACCTAACCTAGAGACAATTGAACATATTTATTAACTACATGGTTTCAATTTATGAATATAGCTAGCTCACAGATAATTCCATACTTTGGCAACTATGTTACGATTTGTTATAAAAGTGACTGGGTTAATCAAACCATGTAGTTAATAATCAAATTTGAAATACCATATAATTGTCAAGTTTAACTGATTAATCCTTGAAATTACTAAATTTGAAATTAACTTTTAAATTTCCTCAACTCTATGTGGGTTTCAGCTGTCCGTAAAAAAACTTTGACATTGCATTTCTGTAGTCACCAACCACTTTGCGGCTGTGCTAGTATACTGGCAATTGGCAGCTTTCTATCCACAAAACACACAGAAACAATAAGACGCACAACAACAAATTAATTCACATATATTTTGGGCCCTCTGGTCATGGAGTTAAGCCCAGAGCTCTGATACCAAGATAAAAAACATAGTTCACACAAAACTATATTAAAATTATTATATTCAAAATCAAAATATATGAGATCTAACTACTTCTAATTCTGGATATTGTTGTTGACAAAATATCTCAACATTCCCCAACAAATCACATAAAAAAAACATATTTCAAACAAAACTATATTAAAATTATTATATTCAAAATCAAAATATGTGAGATCTAACTACTTCTAATTCTCTTCTAATTCTAGATATTGTTGTTGACAAAATATCTTAACATTCTCCCACAAATCAAATCACATTCTCCAACAAATCAAACCAATTATACTATTGTAAACCTTGGTTCACTTCTTCCTCCCACCTTTTGTCTCCATCACAACATTCAGTGTTTCTGAAACATAAAACAAGCAACATCGGGAACAATCCAAACTGATAGAAGCCAATGCATCTAAACAACAATGACAAACTGACAGAACACAGATGCTGCGACAATTGAAACTATTACCTTAAACCGAAACAGAAGTCAGATGATCATCAGAATCCTCGAAAACTTGTAATAAAATTTCTCCGGGGAGGGTAACAAAGCGGCCACAGAAGAAAACAATCACATCATTGATCCACAGGTGAGAAGAAAAAAATGCACAGGTATCCAAAAGCCCTAGCTACCTCAAACCACCGATCATCGGAAAGTAAACTGCGTTCTCTCTATTATCTAATGCAGCAATTGGAAAAAATAAACAATAAGAAACCTTTAAACAGTTGCATAAAAAATTTTCAAAACTAAAAAATAAGACAAAACCACATGGAAATAAAACCTGGAAAATAAAATAATAGCAGTGAAACAAAACCATTGCTTATTTAACAAAACGTGGATGAAAGCTAACCCTTGAAATGTTCAGACAAAACACATAGGAAAACCATCGAATCAACAAATAAAGTCAATTTTGACATAAAATGTTAACAATACGATAAAAAAATTCATCCAGACAATACAAATTCCAAATTCACATATCAAAATTTCACCACAAACCCCAGACTTAAATTGCACAAAAAAAGACCAGCAAAAACCGATAATGACACGAAAAGAAAATCTAAAAAACCACTTACCGTTTAAAACTGTTACCGATTCAGTCCTGGAGACGCCTCCAATACGATTTCCGCGACGAATTCCAATAGATTTATGATTCCAGCATCGGGTGAGTGTGAGTGGCGATGTCTTGGTTCATCCAAGTTGTCTACTTGCTCTCCAATGGCACCCCATCTCGGGAGTTAGCAACACTTATCTTATCATGTTTCCATTTTATGTTTTCTCAATCTAAGTTTGTACTTTTTATTCTATGTGATTGCTTTAATGATACCAGTCCTTTTCCCATGGGCCTTGTCATTTTGTTACTCACATGTATTACTCATAAATGTCTCATCCATTTTTGAGATTTTGAAGTTTGTGGTGGAATGTTCTTTAAATCTTATCATTCGACATTTAACAAAAAATTTTCACTCTTATACTAACATTAATAATAATGATGTATTACTCATAAATGTCTCATCCATTTTTGAGATTTTGAAGTTTGTGGTGGAATGTTCTTTAAATCTTATCATTCGACATTTAACAATTTTTTTTCACTCTTATACTAACATTAATAATAATGATGTTGATGTGTTTTTTTTATATATATTTTTAATAGTAGATATTTTGTTGATATTGATTTTTTTTATATATATTTTTAATAGTAGATATTTTGTTGATATTGATTTTTTTTATATATCCTTTTAATAGTTGATATCTTGTTTTAAGATTTACTCATTTCCTTAAGTTTGTATGGAATGAATATATTTATAAATTAATAATACTTTATTAATCACATTGTTAGTGCTTCATTTTAAATTTGGTTAATATTTGGCATTATCAAGATGAAGAGAAGATTTTATGAACAATTTAAATATGATTCTGGAAATAGTTTGGATATTTTATGTTAAGGTATAATAGATTTTATATAATTATGAGAAATGGTGTAGGTATAATAGATTTTATATAATTATTTGTGGGACAAGAAAAAGCCTACATATGTGTACATATCCTATCCCCTATGTATTTGAACCTGTGACATCTAAAGTTATATAATCAACTTCAATAGTATGCAATTTGGAAATGTCATAGTTTAAACATTCTACAAGTTGGTTTTTTTACAGCTCTTTAAAAAATAACTAGTAGGGAAACTCATATTGTTTTCCTGAAATCATATATCAAAGGTTAACCTCACATATCATGCTTGCAATATGGGTATTTGAAGATGTTGAATCATTTTTTGCATTATAAACAATAATTTCATCAATCTGAAATTACAATTTTGGCAAAGAGTGTTTAAGTGCATTAGAAAAGTGCAGAAGTTAAATGGAGGAGAAATATGACAAGAGAGGAAGAGATGAAGAGTGCTTGGAGAGAGTTAGAAGGTGCAAGCATAGAGACATAGAAAATTGCACATAAACATTGTGATTTGGAGATGAGGAGAAATTGACATGGAAGGAGAATAATATGACATAACATAACATTGAAGGACGTTAGAGTGATGTACACGAGAGACTAATGAAATTGAAATTCATATGTGGAATTAAAAGAGTAAAAGAATGTCAAAGGGATCAATAGGGAAAGAAATCGTAGTAAATAGTTAGGATAATCTTGAGGAAAGGACATTGGGTCTAACTGTAGAGTTAAGAGAGTAGACTGAATGAAATGTTAATTAGAGATTAAGAACTTCAAACTATAATATAGATGATGATGATGATTAATGTCCTCTAAAACTAGAAATGGTCTATGTAACCTTAAGAAAAGTAAGAGATCAAAAATACCCACCAATTGAAAAGAAAAATAAACAAAACCTAATAATGAACTCTTCTAAAGGATGAAAAACCCCATGGATTTTTCTATATATTCCATGCTTTGAAGATTCCAACTTCTTCCTTTCATCGTAGGATCATGGATGTGGATGGACAACCATGGATACTTTAAGGCTTCTTCTGAGGTCAAACTGAACACGTATTGATTTTCAAGGCTACTACCAGGGGTATATACTTCATCATCTTCAATGGATCATAGGATTAGCTCCCTCCTAATCCTTGCTTCATGTATGAGTGCATGTTTTTCTTGTGTAAGTATATAATCGACTCCCTCCATCTAACATAATCCATGCTTCTGTCTACATCCTTATTGCCTTCTACAAGTTGTCATAATTCTTTCTCCAATTTGTTCTTGATTGCTGATTTCGACTTATCTTGCAGCTGCTACTTATGTAATAACTTCCACATGATTTGTTTGATGCACTTCATCCTTTCATGTGTATTGTCTGACTTGTAGTCATAATGATAGCAATCATTATCTTGTTGTTCTTCCATAGGTATAGTTCTTCTTGGAACATATTATCTTCTAAGAGATAGATATACAAGTTATGTACAGAGACTATGCAAATAAGATATGTACAAGAACTATGAAGAATATTGTTAACTTGTCTTCAGAGAAATAAGTCTACTTTATCCTGCTTGGTCTTCCTTGAGGGTTTCCTTTCTTTGGCAACTGATGCTTCATGTGTCTCCTTCCTTTTCTTTAGCTCGGAACAATGATTCTTGCAGTGACCATATTTTCGACAGTTGAAGAATTATATTTCTAACATATCCTTCTTTTCATTTGGCTTCTTTTCAAACTTCCTTTTGTTCCTCGAATTCTTGAATCGTGTTGTGAAGGCTTGATCGTCGTATTTCTTTTGAGGTTTCTCTTTTGCACCAATCCTTGGTTCTTCTAGAGCATAGCAAGTCCAAAGTTCTTCAAATGTAGGATACTCCTTCCTTGTGTTCATGTTTGTGGCAAATGCATCCCATGTCTTGGGAAGACCATTGAGTACTATGTTTACCAATTCCTTCTCTGAAATGATCTCTTCAATAAATTGTAGTTGATCTCTTAAATGAGAGATTCTCACAAAGTATGATGTTATGATGTCATCATCATTCATCTTCATGTTACGGAGCTCATTCTTCAGACTCATTACTTGTCCAATGTTTCTGACTGAGAAGAGGTTTGTTAGGGCATCGTACATCTTCTTTGATGAGTTAAGATGGGAGATGTAGTGTATCAAGTGGTATTTTATAGAGTACACAATGATACTCATGGCATTGATTTCACCGTCTTTGAACTTTTTCCATAACTGCAACGTTATGCGGTTCTTTCTCTTTTCCTTCTTCAAACTTTGGTTCCACGATCTTTCCTTTCACGATATCCAACACTTTATTCTTGGAAAAGATGAGGTCAATCCTTGTCTTCCAAGATCTGAAGTTAGAAGTTCCATCTAACTTGTTTTCTGACTTCATGGAGTAAATCATGGTTGCCTTGACTAGGTCAACCCTAGATTTGACCAAAAACTCAAACTTGACAATTTTTGTTGCTGAGAGTACCAGGAGATGCGCTAGGCTAGGGATCACTAGTCTATCCAGAAATTATCTCAATCCCTTCACTTAAGTTTCCTCAACGAGAGGGTTAGGGTTTCTGCAACTGCACCTGCTAGTGACCCTAGCAACAATGCTTTGGTAACTGTTCCTGCTAGAAACCTTAGAGGCAGTTCTTCAATGAGCTTAATATCATTATGGCTATGATCGCTTCCAGTGGTTAGACTGAATGAAGGAGGTGTGGGCCCATAACCTTTTAGGATGTGATCATTTTACCATAGACAATATCACTATTGTCACCCAACCATATGTCAAAGCCACCCTCCAAGCACCTTAACCTTGACAGAGAATCATTCTGGAAGCAAACCCTAGGCTAGATAGCCAAACAAAGGGTAGCACGCCCTTCACCAAGGATAACACATCAAACAAGAGCTGATCAGGTAGTCCAAACCATAACTAAGAGATAGTCCAAGCCAAAACCAAAATTTGCTAGCTGCAGCAGCTGCAACGACAACTCTCCTCCAGACTTGCGCACAAACTGGCCAACTGCAGTGCGCACAAGTGTTACTTCTGTAGTTCTGAGAATGCCTGCCAGAATGAAGACTGGCCTCCTGCATTTATACTAAATCTGGCAGACTTCTTGGGCCGACTTCTCATTCTGGGTACTAATTCTTTAGTATATATTATTTCCTTTAGCTGACTTTTTCTCTTGGAGACTAATAACCTAATACAAGTCATTCCCTTGAGTCAACTTGTCTTCTAGGGTTATTAACCAATCAATTAGGGTTTCTTCTTGCTTCCCAAAATATTATATTCTCGTTAGGTTTACACCTTGAGCTAGCCAGAGGTTTGGAACAACTTGCTTTCTAGAGGTGTGGAACAACATCCCAAGGTTCTAGATCCACAAGGATGCATCCAACGCAGGATTAGAGCAATTATTACTAAGAGGAGAAATTGTAAAAGAGCCTTCGTCATCCCTTGTTAATATTTGAGTGTGTGAATTGAATGAAGCATGCAACCAAGTACCATCACTAATGTCTCCCATTACCATTTTGGATTTGCACATTAACTTCCACCTACGAGACATAACTCCAACTATCACCTCAACGATTAGGAGCAACATCAGATGAGTGTGTCGAGGGAGAGTGGTAATGTCTTGGTTCATCCAAGTTGTCTACTTTCTCTCCAATGGCACCCCATCTCAAGAGTTAACAACACTTATCTTATCATGTTTCCATTTTATGTTTTCTGAATCTAAGTTTGTACTTTTTATTCTATGTGGTTGCTTTAATGATACCAATCATTTTCCAATGGGCCTTGTCATTTTATTACTCACATGTCTCTTTCCCAAACTTTCATCATAAATGTCTCATCAATTTTTGAGATTTTGAAGTTTGTGGTGGAATGTTCTTTAAATCTTATCATGCGACATTTAACAAAAATTTTTCACTCTTATACTAACATTAATAATGATGTTGATGTGTTTTTTTTTTTATGTATATTTTTAATAGTTGATATTTTGTTGATATTGATTTTTTTTTATATTCTTTTAATGGTTGATATCTTGTTTTAAGATTTACTCATTTTCCTTAAGTTTGTATGAAATGAATATATTTATAAATTAATAATACTTTATTAATCACATTGTTAGTGCTTCATTTTAAATTTGGTTAATATTTGGCATTGATTAAGATGAAGAGGAGATTTTATGAACGATTTAAATATGATTGTGGAAATAGTTTGGATATTTTAAGTTAAGGTAGAGACACATGTAATTAAGATTATGAAAAATGGTGTAGGTATAATAGATTTTATATAAATATTTGTGGGACAAGAAAAAGCCTACATATGTGTACATATCCTATCTCCTCTGTATTTTAACCTGTGACATCTCAAGTTATATAACCAAGTTCAATAGTATGTAATTTGGAAATGTTATAGTTTAAACATTCTACAAGTTGATTTTTTTATAGCTCTTTAAAAAATAACGAGTAGGGAAACTCATATTGTTTTCCTGAAATTCGACAAAAATGATTTTGGATTAATGGAACTGCATAAATCAAAGGTTAACCTGACATATCATGCATGCAATATGGGTATTTGAAGATGTTAAATCATTTTTTGCATTATAAACAATAATTTCATCAATCCGAAATTACAATTTTGGCAAAGAGTGTTTAAGTGCATTAGAAAAGTGCAGAAGTTAAATGGAGGAGAAATATGACAAGAGAGGAAGAGTTGAAGAGTGCTTGGAGAGAGTTAGAAGGTGCAAGCATAGATACATAGAAAATTGCACATAAACATTATGATTTGGAGATGAGGAGAAATTGACATGGAAGGAGAATAATATGACATAACATAACATTGAAGAATGTTAGAGTGATGTACATGAGAGACAAATGAAATTGAAATTCATATGTGGAATTAAAAGAGTAAAAGAATGCCATATGGAAAGAAATAGTAGTAAATAGTTAGAATATGCTTGAGGAAAGGACATTGGGTCTAACTGTAGAGTTAAGAGAGTAGACTGAATAAAATGTTAATTAGAGATTAAGAACTTCAAACTATAATATAGATGATGATGATGATTAATGTCCACTAAAACTGGAAATGGTCTATATAACCTTAAAAAAAAATAAGAGATCTAAAATACCCACCAATTGAAAAGAAAAATAAACAAACCTTAATAAGAACTCTTTTAAAGAATGAAAAACCCCTCTTACAGATAACGAATATTCCTTAAATTTAAGCTATGTGGATGATTAGAGAGCAGAAAGACTCACAAATTTTTAATTCTCAATGGTAATTGTATTGTTTTTTTTATGTAAGGATTATGATGATCGTGGAATAATGTTGTAGTCTAAATATATTATAAAGTGGTTCTTTTAAATTGTTTAAAATAATGATAAAAGAAATTAATATTTTTACCTTGAAATTTCAAAGAATCATTGTAAATTGGTTTAATATATTATAAAGTGTTTTTAATTGGCATAAAATAATGAGAAAGGAAATTAATATTTTTATTTTGAAATTTAAAGAATCATAGTAAATTAATAGGATTGTAAATATTATATGTTTTTTTTAATTATTATTTATCTTTTTATTGTCATATAAATATTATATCAAAACTTTGTTGCTCATTTTCCGTTCGAGAAACCAAATCAACAACAATGCATCCACTTGATTATGAGTTTATGAAACTTCTTCTTCTTAATACTGTAAAACTTGATAAAATAGAGCTTATGTTTACCATGTTTGCAAAAATCTAGCTCTTGTTTATCACCTAAAGGACTGTAATGAGGTCAGGTATGGACACCCAAGCCTCCTAGACTGAACAAGAAGCTAAGGAAACTAAAAACCATTAGAAATTAAGCAATTGGAGGATGTATTAGAATATAGAAGATTGTGTGCTCGTTTTACCATTGACAATACCCTTGTCACCCAACCATAGGTCGAAGCCACCCTCCAAGCACGTTAACCTTGATTGAGAATTACTCCGGAAGCAAACCCTGGGCTAGATAGCCAAACAAGGTGTAGTGCATCTTCCTCCAAGGATAGCGCACCAACAATAGCTAATCAGATAGTCCAAACCCTAGCCAAGAGATAGTCCAAGCCAACACTGAAAATTGGTTGTTGCAGCAGCTGCACCTGCAGCTCTCCTCCACAAGTGCGCACCAAACTGGGAACTGCAGTGCGCACCAGTTGTTTCTCTGCAATTCTAAGATGTGTCAAATGAGAACTGGCGCCCTGTATTTATAGTGGTTCTGCCAGATTTGTTGGGGCCGACTTCGCCTTCTAGGTACATGTCTGTTCAGTATATTATTATTATTTCTAGCCGACTTCTTCTCTTGGAGGCTAATAACCTAATATAAATTATCTTGTCGACCTGACAAGACTTCTAGGGTTATTAGCCAACTCATTAGGTCTTTCTCTTCCTTTCCAGAGTCTTCTATTCTTGTCAGGTTTACACATGGAGGTAAATACCTTCCGCAGCTACCATAATATTAACACTCCCTCTTAGCTAGGGAGGTATTACAGGTAATGGTCTTGAGCACAAAAACATACCATTTACCCGGTAGCATCAACATAGTCATTTAGACTATCTCATGACTAGATCATGAGCATCACCATCACCATTAGTTGCATCATCTCTCGAAACCATACTTCATCTGAGTAATCAGACATGATGTTGGATAAGTCATTCACACCATAGAGTGATACAAGAGTCATTCTTATAATCTAGAAGAGTAAATGCTCTGAACTATTTTTTGTCTGGAAAATCTTTGTTCATCATTAGTTTGGATGATGATTATCTCCAATAAGCTGTTGATAGTCTTCAAGGAAATTAGAACAAAGATAGAACTCAACTGTGTCTATCCATGAAGGTATATAACTACAATCCGGTGTTTCTACACCAAGTAACACACAAGTACTTGATCAACAGCGATATAGTCATGAACATTGGAATATATTATTCAGTTTATCTTAGGAACACAATAAATCTGTGGCTCTACATAAGCAGTCATTGAAATAAAGACTTCCTACATTCATTAACCAACAAATGGTAGAAATATACTTCTGAAGAACTCAAATGTAAATAAACTAGCTAAAAGCTATTTGGTAGCTTATCTCTAAGAAGAGATGTGAAACCTACTACATCCCGATGAGAAGATGATTACAATGAGAACTCTAAATTTTTACAATAGACGAATGCCAAAAGTCATATACATCCAAAAACTTAACCCTAGGAGGTGAAATGCTAAAATTTATGTGGGCCCCTATGTGTAAGTGGGTACCTCAACTTCCTTTGGTTGTAAATTTTGCATACGATTTTTTTTTGGGGTGCACGATAGATCGTTGTAAATGTCTCATTGAGGAGATTCATTTTGGGGAGCTCAATCATGCATTTGGCTATCATTACTTGAGAGAACCTCGATCTCACAAAATCTTCATTTAGGCCCTCAAAATGGCCCCGGAGTTAAAACCTACTAAAAATAATAAACTATGTCAAATTTGCTAGAAAACTGTTTGAGCCAGTCGGAAGATTGGGGACAGCCACAGGTATCTGGATCAATCCTTAGGAGCAATGGTCCCCATTCCCGTTGGGACCTCCATGAGATGAGGAAACCTGTGAACTTGGCCACAGGTGAGCCATTTGCCTTGGTGAAGGAGTTGTATAGCACGGCAACTTCGATATAGCAGTTATCCTTGTTTTTGGGTGTGCTTGTTTTTTGTATCCATGATCTGATCAGTTGGCTTGTTCGTACAATCTGGTTCTACGTTGGTGTGAGTTGAACACGCCATGTGGGATGTGTCTAGTAGAGGTGGAAAGTGAAGGGCCGGTCCACGTGAACGGAGTGCGGTCAGATGGTGGAATGTTGAGCTCAAAGGCATTTTCCCCTCATTTGACTACTTGGTGAGGGGTGTACGACATATCTGACTGACAGCTGCGGTGGGAGGTCAGTAGCACACAAATGCAACCACAATTTAGCCATACTTAGGTTGTGTAGCACCGATGATCATGTGGTTGCTTGTACTTGGAATTGGATGTGTACAAGATATCATGAACATGTTGGTGAATGTGTTGAATAATGCTCAATGAATTTGTTTGCCTTATATCGCTGCCGGTACGGACATGAGTTGAATCTTCACATGACCTACAAGTGGCACATGGCTATGTCAATGGAGACCCAGTGGGTGGAATCCCAAGAAGCCCTTGAAGAGTGTCTAGTTGAGCTATGGAGGCCAGGTTGGTACATTGTTGTGTACATGGAATCTCATCCTGTCGTGGATGCTTTGAATTGTACATCGCATGAATGTGCCTGTTAATCATCCGATTGACAACCTAAATGCAGCCATCAGTTCGCGGATGGAAATTTTGTGGGCTTGGTGAGCTTGGTGTCAAACATGGAGCCGATTTTGGACCAAAGATAACATAAGGGGTCCTACTATCGATCACGGGGATGATGGAAGTAGGATCCCAAGTGTACCCACACTCGTTCAAAGAAGATTTTAGCGGTGGCTTCTGCTGTGATGTGTATTCTTCTTGAGGCCATCCATAATGGACATCTTCGAGAATCGTCGGCGACCATGGCTCGATCATTACCATTGGGAGGGCCGACATGTAATCCATAGATATGTATTCCCAAGGTCGAATGGGGGTGGGAAGTGGAGTATAGAGCCTTTCTTCTTGATGGTCGGCTTTTGTAGTAGAACCAAGGTCGCAGGACTTGATGTACTTCTTGACATCTTGTTGAAGGTTCGGCTAATAGAAATATTTTTGCAGTACTTCCACGGTTTTATCGACCCCGAATTGCCCAGTGAACCGACTGTAGTGTGCCTCCAAATCATCTTGGCATGCTGCGGCAGGTGTCCCAAATTTGACAAACATCTTGGAGGTGAAATTGGGAACTTGCTTTCCCTTCAAGAGTGTATTGTATGTGTGGCGAATTCTGGATCACTTGTGGCAGAAGCTATTGTCGAGAAGTCTCATGCCCACAAGAGTTGACCAAAGTGGTTAGCGCCATGATGAATTGAATGAGAAGCGTGCAACATTATTGGTCTTGCCTTTTTTGTACTTAATGTTCAAAATGAAGCCCCAATTGCCGGGTATGGACCCGCCGATGGTGGTTATTCTACAACTTCCCTTGTGTACGTATATGAGAAGGCTGGAGTCGATTGAATTACGTGTGGATGACCATTTCCTTTCCCAAATGCAAAAATGCTTCCATTGCAAACAAGCCTACACAATGGAATACATTTCTTTTTCATAAGTGGAATACTTCGAGATAATGAAAGTGTCTCCTTGTGATATCCTTGGATGCCCATGTTGGTAAGGGCGCCCCCAATATATGGTCAGGAGACATCGTCTGGAGTCTCAAATGGTTATTTAGAATCTAGTAGTGAGAGGCGGGTCTTGAGAGCCGGCTGATTCAACTCGAGCATATACGTTGATTCAGACCAAGCAATTTTGCTTTAGCTCCTCCATAGTGGAAAACGACTCAAGAATGATGTAATAAGGGAGAATCCCAACACAAACACAATGGTAGAAAGTGCTTAAGACCTAAAAGCTGGAGCTCATTTAGAGATTGGTTCGGGTGACAATCGAGATGAATTGGATCTTTGCTAGATCCACATGCACTGCTCATCAATATTAATATCCCCGGATCTGGTGCAGGTTTTGCCAAAAGTGCATTTCTCAAATTGGCACACAACTTGTGTATTGCAGCGGTGTTTGGAGGACCTATATCTCCCGGATGTGGTGTAGGTGCTCTTTCCAAGTTTGGCTGAAGATCAGGAGATAATGTCTTACCACTACAAATGCTGATTTGGTGAATGGCGGCGGGGATAGTCCATTAGCCTCGCATGAAGAAGGTTCTGGCGAGGGGGCGTCTGATCAGCCGAGGAAAGACCAACCATTCAAAAGAAACCTCCTTGGATTTGAATCTGAGTCTTCCACATGAAGGTTCGATTGGTACCTAGTGATACCCGGACTCCAAGTCGATCTTGATGAAATATTGCATACGCCGGGTTGGTCGAAGGGTCATCAATGCAGTGGGATCGGTACCTATTCGAACGTGATCTTGTTGATGCTTTAGATAATCAATGCAAAGTCTCAAGTCCCATCCTTCTTCTACTTTGGAACAATGGGCTCCCGCAGGCTGATGAACTTGGCGGATGTGACCTTTACGCAATGGCTCTAAATGCGCCTCTTGTTTAAAGTCATTCTCGGGCCGACGGTAGATGGGTCCATTGGGTAGCGGTGCACAGGATCAGGTCGATGAGGTGCTGACACGGTGAAGACACCCTGAAGGAGGTGAAGTAATCCATACTCCTCCACGACCTTATCCATCTGTTGTTTTCGTGTAGTGGGGTCTTGTCTGGAGGTCATGGCCGTAGTATTATTTTTTCCCTGAGGGCGGATCATCGGAAAACAAATTTCCTAGTTTTAGAAATGATCTTACTGCATTTTTTCACGATAACCAAAGAGAGAGATAGTGGTAAGTTACTTTATCTGCGGTATCTGTACAACTTATTACTTGATGATAATACTGACGCAGACCCTGAACTCATGCATAACGCTTCCACAGAATGCGGTTGGCCTAATATTACATTGCAGTATCAAGAGACAGCGTCGCATAATACCTCATCCAGGTGAAGGGCTTGATCTTTGTAGGGAAGAGGCGACGTTCACCGGTATTGGCGGAGTCTAGTCCTTAGCCAGATGGTGTATGGTTGTGGGTGTGCTGAATTGGCAAGCCCAACTGCTTCGCGACCTCTACCGAGATGAGGGTTTTCTGGCTCCCGCTGTCGACAAAGTGCAGCGGGGAACCAGCATACCCATATATGGGAATAGAAGAGGCGCTCTGCCTCCTCTAGAACTTCTGGTTCCTCCTTCTAGATCTTACGTGGTGGCAACAATGGCGTTAAGATCCCACATTGATAATCTGCTTTCCCACATCATTTCCCCTTCGGGGTTCTACAATTGAGTCGAACGTGCATCCGTTGAAGCCTTCAGCTTCGGCTACCCGGTGGCGCTTGGCGGAGCCTCACTTGTGTTGTGGGTGGAGCTCTTATGGAACTCACCCACTTCCGTGTCTTTTTTTGGCCGTGGTGTTTGTTCTTTGCTTGTCTTTGGCGGGGTTGTCTGGGCTACCACTTGGCAATTACTTTGTTTTGCGGTTTTGGGGAATTACCTTTCCGTGCCGATTTAGGACCAAAGTCACCAAACTTCATACGGTTTGAACTTACGCTCAATCTTAGCGACATATGCTATACCAAGTGAGGAGATGTCGAGGAACTCCATTTCCCTCCTGAATGTATCTATCGCGGTTCGCGGTGCTTTAACTTCAAATGTTTCTCTGAATCTTTGATACCCGGCTTTGTCGTAGGTGTAAACAGAATTCGTCATCTCATGAACATCTTGGCCCCTTTGTTGCCTTAGTGTAGTCCATTGTATGTATTGTCCTCATAGCTCCACGGGATATCTTGTTACGCGCCAATGGGGTGTCGGAAAGAATTCCAAGTAAGTGCGACTGAGAACAAAGTTCCCATACCCTCTTACTCAGATAGGTTTCCTGATCCATGGCTTGTAGAAGCGGCTTTGAGTGCAAAAATAATCTTTCTCGATCGGAAAACTCATGAAACGAGAAATAACCTTCTTGATTCAATCATTTATCTACGACGTCTGCATCTATTGACCATCAAATATGGGAATGTCGATACCAACCTGTAAAGGAGTGGCGCCTCTAGGTGGCTTGGATGTCGATGCACACGCCGGTCGAATCCGTTGAAGAATCTGGGCAAAGTTGTATGTCATCGCGTTCCTTTGTTTCTGAGGGCCTCTCGAGCAACATTGATAGGATCTCCTGCTCCCTCGCTCTTTTCGCGCGCTTCCCCATGGAAGTTACGTCGGGGTTTGCGGTGATCTATAGGGTTCAACCGGATCGAGTCCCAACTCCTTATACCGTTACCTCGTTGGGGACTACAAGAAGGATGAGAGAATGAAGCGGTCGGCTCGATACCAGCGATCGGTTATGTAGGAACCTGTGAAATCTGATACCGCGGCAGCGATCGGCCGAATAAGACTTCATTCATTAATAACAAATGGTAGAAGAATATGCTTACAGACAAAATGTAAATAAACTAGCTAACGCACTGGTAGCTTATCTCTGATAAGAAATGTAAGGCACTACCTACCATCCGATGAAGATGATTACAATGGGGCTCCTAGAACTTTTTACAATAGACGAGAATGGCAAAGTCATATACATCCAAAACCCTAACACTAGAATTAAGTGCCAGAATCATGTGGGCCCCGTTTGGAGTAAGTTAGTACATCAACTTCCATGGTGCGTAACTTTTGCATACGATCTCCATTTAAGTGATGTGATAACTTTGACGGAAGGTCGTCGAGGAGATTCATTTTAGAATCAATTATGCATTCGAATATCATGAGAACCTCGATCTCAAAAACCTTCATTTAGGCCTCAAAATGGCCCTTTGAAAGTTAAAACACCTTTAAAATAGTAAAATTGCCAAAATTGCCAAAAGCTGTTTGAGCCGATTAGAAAAGGTGGTGGCCACGATATCCCCTAGATCACATATCCACCATAGTGGTCTTGCATCTACTTTCATATGGTCTTCATAACAAACATCTAATAACAGCACGCATAGAAACAATGTTATGATATAAGGCCAGATGTTTGGGCCAATATTTTCACTCCACATCACATGAGCTCTGAAGATATCTACCCACCAGGTAGAACAATGAGATATCTGGACGCTATTATTCTCAAGAAGCAAGAAGAATGATGTCACATCTTCTAAACCCTGGACTATTCCCCACACCGGGCCATTCTTCCTACACTAATCAAATTATACGGAGAATATAGCCCTAAGAGAATCTTTGAGCCTTTGGACCATTCCCACTACAGACCTTCCTCCTACACTAATCAAAGTGCCACAGAGAATGTATAAACCTAAGGAATGTACTCACATTGTTGAGCACGGACCATTCCCCACCACGGGTCATTCCTCCTACACTAATCAAGTGCACCATGGAGAGAATATATAAAACCTAAGGAATGACTATCCAGACAATTTCCTAAGTAATACTTTGGAGGAAAAGGCGTACGCATCAACCTCAAAAATGGACCATTCTTCATATTATACAATGAGAAATCGTTGTCAGGCGGTAGTCCCGATCTTCTTGAGTAACCCTCAAGAGGAAATACTGCCCTAGACCACTCCCATGTTAACCATAATGTGAATTCATTGTCTATGATACATCAACAATCAGGACCATTTCCATGTTGTTAACCACAATGAATCAGTATTACATCAATCTCTCAATTCACTTTCTGAACAGGAAAGAATATTTCCAAGATGGACTATTTTCAATGAATGTCTTCAATAATAATTTAGTGCTCCCTCCCAACTTGGGGAGTCATTTCTTCCCTTTCAATAAGAAGGAAGTTGTTACCACGAGCTCCATCTTGAGTACCTGAAACTCTTTCATCTTGGACATAATCTTTACCAAAATGTCCACTTATCATCATCTGGCCAGGAGTTATGTATTGGAGAACCATTTTCTCCTTTATCGACATCATCATGGATAATGTGTCTTGATTTTGAAATGTACTTTGATGCGGAACAACATTGAGGCTTCGTTTATATCTTAACATTAGAGCATATCATTGTTGTAAAAAAAAAAAAGCTGGGAGACATATCCATGTGGTACTTCTTTGTCATCATGAGATGTCCCGATCTTGAGTAATCATCTTGATGTTATGGGAATCTTCCTGCTTTTGTTGTGCACCGGAGGTTCTTCCACCAAGTTATCTTCTTCTATCGCATACAAGGGTCTCTTTCACAGGTATGCCTCAAAGTATTGAAATTGCTCTTCATACACTCTTTATTCAATTTTCTGGAGAACATTCTTTGTATTCATCGATGTATAACTCCAACTCTACATGGATGTTAGGGATGATATAATGACTCATGTGTAGATAGGAATAAGTTTGGTTTATTGGACAAGTAATCATCATAGTCTTCTCCTCATGGGAGAAACTCTATGGATTCTAGGTCTCATAATGCTTTCATTCATAGGTCTTACATACATTGTTCTATTCTTTATCAAACTTCAGTTCTTACATGATTGCTTTTTAGTGAGTTCATATCATGTTGTTAATCTTGTGATTCTTGATATAATGACTAGTTGTTCGGTTTCTCTTTCTTTCTTGGAATCTTATGTTATTCTTCATGTTTTCTTAATATTTATCTCTTGGGTCCATGGGTTTCTTAGATTCCATGCCCTAGAGATTCACTTCTTCCTTTCATCATGGGTCTGGGATACGGATGGCCAACCTAGGGGATACTTTAAGGCTTCTCTCTTCAGGAAGACTTCTTGAATTGAACACATGCGTATTTCATGGTTACCACCATGGGACCAATATACTTCATCATTTTCAGTGGATCATGGGGATTAGCTCCCTCTTAACCCTTTCTTCGACAGGTGTATAATCATCCCCTCCCATCCCTACTTGAGTCCAGCTTCCATCTGCATCCTTATTGTCTTACGCGTATATAATTGGCTCTCTCTTGTCTATGAAGTCCGCGCTTTTCATCTTGTTGTCTTCTACAAAACTTCTTAAGTCTTTTTCCAATTTCCTCGATTGTTGACTTCTTTAAATGCTTTGCTTCTTCTAAGTCTCTTCATGATTGATTAAACTTATCTTGCAATAGCTTCCACATGATTTGTATTTAATCCTTTAATGTGTATTATCTATGATATCCGTTTCATCTTGTTTGTTCTTCCATAGGTATAGTTCTTCTTGGAACACATTATCTTCTAAGAGATAGATATACCACAAGATAACCGAGAGGTGATGAAACAAGATAATGTGCAAGAAATAAAGAAGAGTGTTGTTACCTTTTAGAAGAAGAAGTCTTTTCTATCCTGCTTAGTCTTCTTGTAGGTTCCTTTTCTTCTGACGAGTGATGCTTCATGTTTCTCCTTCCTTTTCTTTTCGGGACAAGGATTCTTGTGGTGACCATACTTTTGAATGTTGAAGCATTTGGCCCTTCGAAAATGTCTTTCTCTTGATTTTGGCTTCCTCCTTGAACCCAACTTAAACGTTCTACGAAGTTCTTGAATCTTATTTATGAGAAGCATGATGCGTCATTTTCTTTTTGGGGTTTCTCTTTTGCATTGATCCTTGAATTTTCTTGAGCACATCAAGTGCAAAGTTCTTCAAATGTCGGATACTCCTTCCTTGTGTTCATGCTTGCGTCAAATGCATCCCGTCTTGGAGAAAGCCATTGGTGCCTATGTTCACCAATTCCTTTTTAAAATGGTCTCTCCAATAGCTTGTAGTTGATCTCTTAATTGAAGATCCTCACAAAATATTGATGTTATATTGTAGAGTCATTGTTCTCATCTTCATGTCACGAGCTCATTCTTAGGACTCATAACTTGTGTGTGTGTTTACATTTTGGGAAAGAAGTTGTTGGGCATCATACATCTTCTTCAATGAGTCAACATGGGAGATGTAGAATTATCAAGTGGTATTTTATAGAATCAACTATAATACTCATAACGTGAAATGCCAACATCTTTGAACTTCCCCATAAGCACTAGCGTTTTGCAGTTCCTTCTCTTCCTTCTTCAAACTTTGCTTTCACGATATCGACACTTTATTCTTGGCACAGGATGGGGTCAATCCCTTGTCTTCTGTGCTAGTTGGGCTCATCAACGTTCTCGTGACTTCATAGAATAAGTGGTGGGCTGCTTTGACTTGGGTCAAACCCTAGATTTGACCACAAAATAATCTTCCGTCTTGGTTTCTTGAGAAATTATGGGAATGGGGCTAGAGCACCTTGATCTATCCAGGAGATTAGGTCAATCATTCATAAGGTGCCTCAGCAGGGGTTTGGGGTTTACTTAGCTGCTCACACTGAAGTAACCTAATGGTGGCGGTCAATGTGGAAACTTCACTTGCTAGTAACCCTAGCGGTTAACCCTAGTGGCAGTGTCTTGGAAACTACTTCTACTAGTAACCCTAGCGGTAATTCCTCAACGAGCTCAATATCCTAGCGGCTATGTTTCCTTCTAGCGTTTAGATTGAATGAAGGAGGTGTGGCCCCATAACCTGCTAGAATATAGAAGATTGTGTGCTCATTTTACCATTGACAATACCCTTGTCACCCAACCATAGGCCAAAGCCACCCTCCGACCACCTTAACCTTGACTGAGAATTACTCCGGAAGCAAACCCTAGGCTAGATAGCCAAACAAGGTGTAACATATCTTCCTCCAAGGATAGCACACCAACAATAGCTGATCAAATAGTCCAAACCCTAGCCAAACCCTAGCCAAGAAATAGTCCAAGCCAACACTGAAAATTGGTTGCTGCAGCAGCTACACCTGTAGCTCTCCTCCACACGTGCGCACCAAACTAGTAACTGCAGTGCACACCAGTTGTTGCTCTGCAATTCTGAGATGTGTCAAATGAGAACTGGCGCCCTGTATTTATAGTGGTTCTGCCAGATTTGTTGGGGCCAACTTCTCCTTCTGGGTACATGTCTGTTCAATGTATTATTATTATTTCTGGCCGACTTCTTCTCTTGGAGGCTAATAACCTAATATAAATTATCTTCTTGAGTCGACAAGACTTCTAGGGTTATTAGCCAACTCATTAGGGTTTTCTCTTGCTTTCCAGAGTCTTCTATTCTCGTTAGGTTTACACGTGGAGGTAAATACCTCCCGCAACTACCATAATATTAACTGGATGATCCTCAACCACAGGCACTTGAGGTTGTGGAATGTATATGTTGGTCAGGTATAGGACAACCAACTTGTCTGCTAACGGGTTCAATTTATGATCCATCAGTTTGACTTGCAATTGCACATCGTCTAGTTGTAAAAATATTTCCTGGTGTGCCTAATGTTGCTCGATGAGAACCCGAACCATCGAAATTTTGACATGGAATTATATATATGGTCTTCAAGTACTAAGATTCATGAGCCCGAGTGGTGCCTGGATCGAGAATCCACAAACTTGTTGATTGCAACACTTCCTTATTTGAAATGAAGTGTGTGATTACTCGGGCATTTGCCTCTCTCATATCTATCTCAACTTTGATCGCTAGCGGGGTGTGGGCCTGATAGGCTTCGGTTGGGTCCTCAACTACAATGATGAGTCATGAGCCTAAGTGACCTCTAGAACAACGAGGATAACCCCCTCTGGAGTGACGAGAGGAACGACCAAGGGAGATGGGAACATAAGAGACAAGCAAAAACCATAGGGAAATGCATAAAAGGAGGGACCAGGGTTGGAAAGGTGGCAAGGGAGAGACAAACCACAGAGGGAGCAGATGGAAAACAAGGGAGTGATCCTGAGACAAAGGAAACAAAGGGACGATAGGGGAGAAACCATCATGTCGCCATAATTGAGAAACAAGCTCATAATGGGCCATGTTCAAGGATGTAGATATCATAATGATAGGTGATGCAACTTCTAGAGTGTGGAACGTGTAGAGAGAAAGTTTGAGGATTTGAATGTACCAGGGGAGCATCATCTGATTGAGACTAGGTGTGGAATGACGATGAGTCAGGGATGTTAGTTCGTGCATGAGGGAGGTGGTGTAATTCACATGTTGGGATTTGATGAGGGTTCGTGAATGGCTGGTAGGTGGCAACAAACAAGGGTGACAGGTGGTGGCTCATCTAAGGGGGCGACCCCATGGTCCGTCACTTTCCATATAAAATATTAGGGGCTATATATCACTCATGGGCTATTTTTTCATGCTTTTTCCCAGAATAAAGATTCATCAATTTCCATTTTTTGTAAAAATGATTTGCCCAAATTTTATAGAATATTTTTTTTAATTGAGAAATAGCACAAATCCTTGTTATTATTATGATTGGGGACATATCTTCTTTATTATTATTATTATAAAATTACAATAAATATTATTATAATATTATAATAAATATTATTACTTGTTAAAAAATTTCTTACTTCAAAATTATGAATTCATTAACAAAGATTATATGAGTTTTTGTGTTGTTTATGTATTGGTACAATTGAATATATATATTTGAAATTTATTTTTTATTAATAATATAAAAAAATATAGTTTAAAAAAATTATAATTTGATTTTTTTTTAATTAAATTTTTTTAAAATTGAATTAAAAATTAAAAAATAATTAAATTCACATAAGATTGTATAATCCAAATGTAATAATTTTTTTTAGAATGTTAAATCTATTTATATACTTAAAAAAAATATAATTAAACCAAAAATAATATTACTGGATTTTAAATTTTATGATGATAATTTAAAAACAATCCAAATCTTATAACATTTCGAACTAAACTTTTCGAACTGATACAATTTGCTTCAACTTCAATATCTCATCTCTTACTATTTCTTACTTTACAGTAATTATAAATTAAATAATTATAATTTATATTTATTTAAATTCAACTTCAATATCTCATCTCTTTCTATTTCTTACTTTACATTAATTATAAATTAAATAATTTTAATTTATATTAATTTAAATTAAATATATTAAGTTGTCTTGTAAGGGTACCATACAATGAGACAACTGTTGCTTTTTCATCTTATCTCTTTAATCAGGAACTTTTCCAAATGTCATGTGCAGGTAATGTAAAGGTGGAATGTGCAGCCACATTTTCACATTTTTGTAAAATGGATGGCCATTTTAATACCTGTGAGGAAATACCTGTTCTTTCTTTCCTTCAACCAATGATAAATAGTGCGTATCTAACCACACCTAAGAGAGGTCTAATCTTCTCCAATACTTATCACTATCTGTTAATGTAAATTAATAAGAAAAACATTAAGTATCATACCAATCATAATGAATGGCCGGATTCAGGCCATTTTTTTTATTTTATTTTTTTGCCTTAAAAAAAGGTATGTTGCCTGCTCCCGAGTTAGCGTACTGCATAAACGGGTTAAGCAAGAACGTGCCACCTGGCGCCTCTAGAAGCTGGGCCTAGATAGGTTTAGATTCCCGCTGAGATTGGCGGGTAATCGATGAATCGCATCGTTGTGAGCCACAAATTGGCAGTCCCCGCGTCCGCTTTAAACGTCCCCGGCCTCTATATATAGCGCCCTTTCCATCCCCGAGTTCCATATCACCGTGGAGTATTTGATTGCCTTTCCATCCCCGAGTTCCATATAACTGCGGAGTATTCGATTGCCTCTGTAATTTCAGTTGGAGTGGAGCTTTAATCTTTCAGTTATTTTCCCAAGGGTTTCTTGCGGGCATCTGTTGGGGCATATTGTTTTCCTTGGTATAAATCTGTTTGAATTCGTCGAGGAAATTGGATTGGAGGTGTCTTGGGGACTGAATCGGCACTTGTTTTAAACGGTAAGAGGATTTTCAGATTCTTTTTTCTGCCTTTAATGGCTTTTGCTGGTCTTTTTTTTTTTTTCTGTATTTTAAGTCCGGGGTCTCCGGTGAAAGTTTGATATGTGAATGTGAAATGTGCCTTTGCGCTGATTAATTTTCGTTCTGATTGGTAACAGTTTTATGTGAAAGGTGAATCTATTTGTTGACTAGATGTTTTTTCGTCTGTGCTTCACCTGAACTTGGATTATCTAGGTTTCGATTCGATTGTTTAGAGCGCATTTTGTTCCCGATGATCTGCCGTTTGATCTAGCTAGGGTTCTTGGATGCCTTTTATTCTTTTTCGCTTTTCTTTTATTTTCAGCTGTAATCGATCTTTTAAATTGTGCATGCATAATGTGAGTTTTTCTCCCTTGGCCACTTTGTTCCCACAGTCGGCTGCGCTTTTTATTGTCTTCATGGTTTTCCAGTGTCTCTCTTAACTGCTATTAGGGTTTACCGTCGCAGTTTCAATCCTCGCGGCATGGGTGTTATGCCATTTTGTCATTGCTATTTCGATGCCTTAGTTTCAATCAGTTTGGTTTGTTCCTAATGTCGCTTGTTTTGTGTTTCAGAAAGGCTGAATGTTGTGATGGAGACAAAAGGTGGGAGAAAGAAGTCTAGTAGTAATTATGCCCAATACGAAATTCCGTTGGGCTACAAGATTGAAGACATTCGACCTCACGGTGGTATCGAGAAGTTCCGCAGTGCTGCATACTCAAACGTATGTTTTCTTGCTCTGCTAGGAATTTGCTCAGGTTGAAGTTATTGTTTTAGTTCAACGTTCTGGCGGCCAGAATCTGCATATACTTAATTGATAGATTGTAGCCAGAGGGCATATGTTTAATGATATTTCAAACAAGATTAATGAATCCATTTAATGAAACAAGATTGTATATCTATAGTTATTCTTATAAAAAAAAAAGACTACTGCATTCGAGAAATGCATTCATTGATTTTAGCGGCAAGAGTTAATGATATTAATACTCGGTGCTAGAAGCATGTAGGATATTGGTTTCTTTTGATCAGAATCTGAAACGTCGTTTTTATTTGTATTTCTGTGCAGTGCGTCCGAAAGCCATCCTAATATTTTCTTGTGGGGATTCGTAGAGTAGGAGCTGTAGGCTTAGGATTCAGAATAAAATAGCTAGGAGCTGGTTTGC
>SNQJ01S0042086.1:81800-100496 GCA_010110895.2 Picea sitchensis
TTATTTTTATTTTTATTTTAAATTAACAATGAATTTTTATTTTACATTGTTACTATAGAAAATATCCTTCCAATCCAACAATTAAATTACTTTATAATGCTAGTTCACAAAACATTCACCTTATTAACATTATAACAATAATGCTAACCTTATAACATTAATGATTTCAACATTGCCATATATAATCTCAGTGAACTTTACTTAAAAAAACACATTAATCTAAAAAATTAGGTTCATCTATGTATGAGATATGTATAAATTGAAGTGATTTCATTTTATTGATCCAGATTTTATGAGCAGAACGAAATGAATACAAATTATTAAAAGATGCTTAACACAGAATAACATAGATACAATAAAACGAGTTTTCTATTCAATAATGAAATAAGTTGAAACTCTAAAATGCAGTGGAAAACAAGCTTGCTGGAATGGTGGCGGCTTATCTTTGAGAAGACATGTGACAGATGCGCTCATTCGCAAGAAGATGATTACAATGAGGCTCTGAAGGCCTTTTTACAATAAACAGGAATGTCAAAAACCTTAGACATCCAAAAACCTAGCCCTAGGAGATGAAGCACTAACAATCATGTGGGCCCCATTTGGGTAAGTTAGTACATCAATTTTCCAGGGTCGTAACTTTTGCATACAATATTTGTTTTAGGCGCACGATAGCCCGTTGGAAAGGTTTCATTGAGGAGATTCATTTTGGGGGCTCAATTAGAGAATTAGGCTATTATTGAGAAGACCGATCCCGAAAAACCTTCATTTGGGCCCTCAAAATGGCCCTGGAAGTTAAAAGCTGCTAAAAATAGTAAATTGCCAAAATTGCCAGAAAATCATTTTGAGCGAGTTGGAAAAGGTGGGTCGCCATTGATATCCACGTGGAACAACCCTTCCTCCTTAGGAAGAAATGGTCTCCATTGCGTTGAGTTCCCCCATTAGATGAAGAAATTTCTGCTGAATTTGTCCTCAGGTGAGTCACTTTCCTCGGTGCAGGAGTTGCCTTGCTTAGACGACTCAATAAACCTAGATCCTTTTCTATTGAGTGCCCTTGATCTGTGTGTCAAAAATCTGATCATTGGATGCCTGTTTCATGCAGTTAGGGTTGAGCTATGTTGGTGTAAACTTCTCTTCTATCTCTGAGGTGTCCAATAATGGTGGGAAATATGGCCGAAGGAGAGCCACGTTGAAGACTGGGTGCAGGCCAAGGAAAGGGGGAATGTTGAGCTCAAAAGAATTGTCACCCAAAACCTTGGTGATGGCATATGACCCATAATGGAGTGGACGAAGCTTTCGATGGGGTCTTGTAAGTTGTTCTTTCTGCAAGTGCAACCAAACTTTGTCTCCCACCTAAAACCTATGTGGCACCCGATGTTGATCAAGGAGTTGCTTGTACTTGGCATTAGACTTCTGTAGAATATCCCGAACCTGTTGGTGGATGTACTGGATCCGCTCAATGAACCGAGTGGCTTTGTCAGCTTCTGGTGGAGCAAGGGACGAGTCGACTGAGGTGGTCACCAGGAGTAGTGCAACATCCATGGGGCCCAATGGTTGGAATCCCAACTCCACCTGAAAAGGGTTGTGGCCAATTGAGCTATGCAGGGCTCGATTGTAGCTATGATGGACATAGGGAAGAATATCATCCCATGTGCAAGGGTGTTTTGAATTGTACATGTGCAGGATACGTACGATAATCCAATTGACAACATTGGTTTGACCATCTTTCTGGGGGTGGAAGGAAGTGGATTTGGTGAGCTTGGTATCCAACAGTAACCAGAGGCTCGACTAGAATGTGCTAAGGAACCGACTATCACGGTATGAGATAATCGTTTGTGGGATCCCAAAATGTACCCATACTCGTTGAAAGAAGAGCTTGTTAGTG
Organism: Picea sitchensis; assembly: GCA_010110895.2. Lineage (NCBI taxonomy): Eukaryota > Viridiplantae > Streptophyta > Pinopsida > Pinales > Pinaceae > Picea > Picea sitchensis. Next base: position 83,683 of record SNQJ01S0042086.1, read on the forward strand.
GTTTTTGTTTTTATGTTCTTCTTGTAGACGGCTATAATCGCCATCTTGGAAAAGAGATCAACAACCACAAAAACACAATCATTTCCCCTCTTGGTGGACAGGAGGCCCGACATGTAGTCCATTGTGAAGGATTCCCATGATCTATCGGGAGTAGGAAGAGGGGTGTACAAACCCTATTTCTTAGTGGTTGGTTTGGCAATAGTGCAGGCGGAGTAGGACCTGATACACTTGCCGACATCCTATCGAAGTTTCGGCCAGTAGAAATGTTTCTGCAGCATTGCCACTATATTTTTGACGCCAAAGTGTCATGCCACCCGACTGTAGTGAGCTTCCCAAATCAGATTTGTGCGCTCTCTTGATGGAACACAAAGATGGCCTAGACGACACAATAACCCATTTTGAAGATGGAAATTAGCGACCATTGAGTTGGCGCCCAACATTTGTTAGGTGGTGGATAAGTCAGGGTCTATCACGTAGAGGTGGGGCCATCCGGAGGTCTCATGGCCACATGATTCTAGCACCGTGGTGAGTGTCGTGACTAGAGGTCGGCTGAGGCAATCAACAAATCAGTTGGTAATTCATGTTTTATACTTGATGTTGAGGTGGAACAACTGTAAGTATGTGGACCACTTCTGATGGCAGAAATTCTGCAACATTCCTTGGGTATGCATGAATTGTAATGGATTTTGATCAGTGTGGATGATTATCTCCTTCCCAAGAATGTAATGTCTCCACTAGAGGCAAGATAACACAATGGAGTACATTTCTTTGTTGTAAGTATGGTACTTATGGACAACATCTGATAGTGTCTCACTATGATATGCCACGGGGTGGTCTTGTTCAGTGAGAACGACACCCACAACATAGTTTGAAGCATCTGTCTCGATCTCAAAGGGATGGTACATGTCCCATAATTAAAGTACCGGGGATGAGCACAAATGCTTCTTCAAGTCATTGAAGGATTGTTGTTGGGAGAGGTCCTACACATTTTTTTCCTTACCGCCACCCCTGGTTACCTGGCTGAGGGCCCATGCGATGTGAGAGAATCCCAACACGAACCCACGATAGAAATCGGCGAGGCCCAAGAAGCTCTGAAGTTCAGTGAGTGTGGCTGGGGCTGGCCAGTCACGAATGACCTAGATCTTCGTTGGATCCACATGCACACCATGCCGATCAATGATGTAGCCTAAGTAATGGACACGGTCCATGCCAAAGGAGTATTTTTCCAAATTTTCATATAGTTTCTGCTGCCGCAGGGTGTGAAGAACTTGTTGAATATGCTACAAGTGTTCCTCCCAAGTCTTTTTGTAGACGAAGATGTCATCCAGATACACCACTACAAAAGTATTGCTGAAAGGTCGTAGGATATCGTCCATCATCCTCATAAAAAAATTTGGAGCATTTTTCAAACCAAAGGGCATAACCAATCATTCAAAAATACCTTATTTTGACTTGAAGGTGGTCTTCCATACATTTGTTTGTTCTATTGGGACTTGGTTGTAGACAGACTTCAGATCAATCTTACTGAAGTATTTGGCCCCTGTCAGCTGATCAAGTAGGTCGTCAATTCAGGAAATCGAGTACCGGTTTCATATTGTTATTTTATTCAAGGTTCGATAATCAATGCAGAGTCCCCAGGTCCAGTCTTTCTTCTGCACCAGCACGATTGGGCTCCCACAAGGCGATGAGATGGGATATATGTGCCCCTTGTGGAGAATTTCTTGGATCTGCCTCTTGATGTCCTTGTTTTCTAGTAGAGAGTGGTGGTAGACTGGCCCATTGGGTAGTGGTACGCCTGGGGTCAGATCGATGGGATGCTTGACCTGGCAGTGCATATGTACGTTGGTAGGAGAGGAGAAGATATATGAGTATTCTTCCATGATCTTATCCACTTTCTTATGTTGTGTGGAGAGATCGGTCACAAAGGCCCTGGATGTGGCTGCGATATTTCGCTCACTCTGAGAGCGAATCATGAAGAAGAAAAATTTCCTGGTCCGAGAGATGACCTTCCTACATTTCTTAGTAGAGCTCAAAGAAATAGTACTAGGAGGTACTACCTCAGGTATCTTGTACAATTTCTTGTTCAAAGTAATAATAACACTACGAGGCTCAGACTCATATACAACATGATGTTTCCATAAATAAGGTTGGCCCAAAATAAAATTACAAACTTCGAGAGGAGAAAGATCACACAATACCTCGTCTTTGAAGGGCTTGATGTCGTACGAAAGTCGTCACTGTTGGCTGACGCGAAGATCGCTTCCTTGGCGGAGCCATCCAATGGTGTAGGGTTGTGGGTGCGACATTGTAGGCTAGTCGTTTGATGACCTCTGCTAATATGAGGTTCTTCTGGTCACCTCTATTAACGATGAAGTGCAGTGAGGTGCCTTTTACCCACATATGTGAATGGAAGAGGCGTTCAGCTTATTCTGGCTCATCTGGTTCACTGGGATGGAGCTTGGTTGTAGAAACAATGGCACTGGGTTCTGCATCAATGATTTGTCTTCCCCTTTTAGGTTCTGACCCAGAGTTAGAACCTACATCTGATTTATAGGCTTTCACTTCGGCCACCAAAGGATGCTTTGAGCGGCAATCAGTAGTGTTATTCCAAGGGCTCTTATGGAAGTTGCACCACTTCCCGGTGAAAATTCATCTTTGTTTGTTTTTTTGGTGTCCTTCTTTGCTTGCAAATTAAACTGGTTGTTCTGATACTATCCATATTGTCTCTATCCTTTGTTCTATTGGTTGGGAATGCCCCTTCCTGGATTTTGCTGTGTGGGGTTCCCAGGCCCAAATGGCCCCATCTTTGTTTGAGATTCTACTCGATTTTGACGGCATATCGGTAGGCCATGCCCAAGGATGAGATGTACACAAAATTGATTTTGGTCTGGATGTATCTATGCAGAGCACTGCGATACTTGAGCACAAGATGTCACTCTGAATATTTGATACCCATCTTGGTGTGAAAGGTATGGAAGATATTTGTGAACTATGGAACTGCTTGTTCTCTTTCTTGGCACAGTGTGGTCCATTTGGTATACAAGTCATAACTTCCAACATCGTAGTATTGTTCCTTAATAACATCCCTGAAGGATTCCTAGGTGGTCGCGATTTTAAATAATGAGGGTTCCTCTATTTCCTTTTGCTCACAAAAATTTTCCCACCAATCTTTGACATGAGGAACGAATTTGAGGAGTGAAAAAGTAATATTTTCTCTATTAGAAAAGTTATGGACAGGAAAATACCCTTCTAGTAGATTCAATCACTTGTATACAACATCTGTGTCTATCTAACCTTCAAATATAGGAATATCGAAGTTGATTTGTACCTTGAAGGGGGTGGCGCCTCCGCTCGAGGAAGATATGTCCCCTGTTGCTAGTCGTCCAAGGATTTGAGCGAAACTATCCATCATCTCGTTCCTCTATTGCATGAGGAATTCCTCAAGCAACATTTTGAAAGGATCTCTTGTCTTGTCATATTTATTTTCTCCTTCCATGAGAGGTCGCTTGGGTGTGCGAGATATTTTTTCCTCAAGAGAAACAAGCTTGATACCCAATTCTTTGTACTCTGGCCTCATTGGAGACATACATTAAGACGACAAGGAGAAGACCGCTCTGATACCACTGATCCAAATTTTATGAGCAGAATGAAATGAATACAAATTGTTTAAATATGCTTAACACAGAATAACAGAGATACAATAAAACAAGTTTTTTATTCAATAAGGAAATAAGCTAAAACTGTAAAATGTAGTGGAAAACAAGCTTGTTGGAATGGTGGTGGCTTATCTCTGAGAAGAGATGTGACGATTGCGCTCATTCACAAGAAGATGATTACAATGAGGCTCTGAAGGAATTTTTACAATAAATAGGAATTTCAAAAACCCTAGACAATCCAAAAACCTAACCCTAGGAGATGAAGCACCAAAAGTCACGTGGGCCCCATTTGGGTAAGTTGGTACATCAACTTCCTCGGGTCGTAACTTTTCCATACGATCTTTGTTTTAGGCGCATGCTAGCTCGTTGGAAATGTATCATCGAAGAGATTTGTTTTGGGGGCTCAATCAAAGACTTTATCCATCATTGAGAAACTCGATCCCGAAAAACCTTCATTTAGGCCCTCAAAATGGCCCCGAAAGTTAAAAAGTGCTAAAAATAGTAAATTGCCAAAATTGTCAAAAAAATGTTTTGAGCGAGTTGGAAAAGGTGGGTGGCCACCGATATCCACCTGGATCATCTATGTTTATTATTTATTCAAATTGCATTTTTATTTTATTTTTCTCAATAAAAATAATTGAAGATAACTATTTGACTTTTAAAATCATTTGAAAATATCTTATATTTTATGACCCCAAAAAATATTAATAAACTATTTTTCTTATTATATCAGCTGTTTTTTATACTTAACTATACATAGTAAAAGTCTTTTTTTACAATTGAATTTCTCCTATCATTTAATTAAATTCTTTTGGAAATATATCATAATTAAATCTTAGTATGTATAAATACATTACTTTTATGAAGTTGTACATATATATATTTTTCTTTAACACATGAAGCCATAAAAATCAATCATTTTGTATTAAAAAAATGTGATAATAATTTATTAATTTATTTATTTATTTAACACATAAACCTATAAAAATCAATCATTTGTATTAAAAAAAAGGTGATAATAATTTCTTTAATCAATTTGTATTAAAAAAAGGTGATAATAATTTATTCACTTATTGCAATTAGTTTTACTTATTCCAATTCATTTTACTTATTTACAATGAATGACTTACATCACATGTTTCAAATAATTTAAAATAACTATAAAAATAAAAAAATAAAAAATTCAATAAACATAAATTAATATTATTATATTGATTATTTTATATTATTATTATATTCATTCTTTTCCTGATCTTTCTGATCTTTCTTTTATAATTATGATTCATAATATATATGTAAACATCAAATGAATAAAATAGTTTCATAAACTTAAACACTCTTATACATTAATTTAAAAAAATAGGAAAATCAAAATTCATATATATAATTAATGATATCCTTGACAACTCATAACAATTAACCATAATTTACGTTTTAATTTTGAAGCATGCCACGAGGTTTCAGGTGTTGTATAATCCATGGGTAATATCTCTTTACGGTTTACTATAGGTAATATATTTACTGATTCAAATATAAAAGTTGGGTATTTAATTATAGGTTGAACCTGACCTACCTAAGTAGATAATTATGTGATAGTTGAAGAAGACTCATCGATGCCGAGTTAAAACCTATAAAAATCATTGATTTGAACTTTTATTATACCATATTCGCGAATAGATTTATGGATAAAATATAATTAGAAAGAGTGTGAGGATCGACCCAAAAGGGAGGCTTACCTACCTAGTCCCGTTCAATCGGGAAAACAAAACCAAAATAACAGAAAGAAAAAAACAAACCTACTCTTTTATAATATAGTTAGACACCTTACATCATTGGAACTTATTATTTACCGAAAGTAGAACTATGATAGGGAACAACTCCCCATACTACCACATTAATATGTGCCTCCAGATAGGACTATGTGAGATCCAAGATCCTTCTTTCCTCGCTATAATTCTATCCTCAAGTTCTTTGTAGCTTGTGGTAGGAACGTGACGGAAGGTAATAATGAGAGGAAGAGAGGTATGGTAGGCGGTGAGAAGACATCATGTTGCACCTATTAACACAATGTTTCCAAGTATCCTATGTACATCTTTTGTTTTGAGCTCATGTACATCTTATATTTACATTTACATTTCACCTCATATTTCCACCGACATACCAGTGTTAAATATTTTTGCTCACACAACATTTGTAAACCTTTTTCTAGCATAAAATAATACTCAATTATATTTATAATATAATGCATTTTCACAACAGGTTTACATCATCAAATTGAAACAACTGGCGTCAACAATTGGTATTCCAGCCAATTAGAAGGAGAAAGAGCATAGTTGGTAGAAATATATTACAAAACCCTACAAATCAGAAAAAAAATAAGACAAAAGTATGTAGAAAATAGAAAGAGTTGTTGTAACATATGTTCCAGAAAATTGGAAAATATACTGAATCTGCCAACAAAAATTAGAGCATCCAGTGCTAAAATATTTTGATAGTATGTGTGGGGTCTTCATGGCCATCCAGCCAGTGGTTGTATGTAATCATGCCTTCTTTTTTCTATAATGATGTCTTTGATAGTAGGTATGCTTCCTTGTTGTACTCTCGGAAGGTATGAGTGAAGATGAACTTCTTGAAGTGGCGTTGAAGTAATATGATTCTGTCATTCCAGACCAAGAGTGTGATAGTTTGTAGCTTACCCTTGTGATTCAACCAATCAATGATAACTCTAGAGTCCCTGATGAATTGAAGGTGTTCAATGTTTGATATGGAAGCCAAGTGAAGAGTAACCCAGCCACCCAATAGTTCTTCTCTTGTGTTGGTTCCCGGGCCACAACGGAAAGTCCATCTGTAAATAGAGTCTTTTTAAATTCTTATCAGTCCACCTGCACCACTCAATGTTCCACTGTGTTGTGTTGCACCATCGAACCACCCCATGGGTGTATCCTCTGAGATAAGTGGACTAACTTTTAACTATTTTCAAGTTTTGGTACAAGCCAAGAGTTTTATAAGTAACAGTTCTAACAGAGGGTGGCTTATTGTCAATTTTTTTATTATTTCTAGCCATCTAGATAAACCAGTTGAACAGTGGAGGAAGTAGTTTGTAGCTCCTGTTCATCAAGGATAACCAATCCTGGCATAGACAAAATTACTTTGGGTTTACTTAAAATCAACTTGTGCAAACTTAACCATGTTTTCAAAGTGGCCAATTTTTCTAGCTACGAATGGTTGCCTTCTCCAAATTGTTAGGAATTCTAATATAGTTAAAGAGGAAGGATGGAGTGATAACATGTGTTTTTTACTGAAGAATATTGGATGTTTGGTCTCATGGAGTGACCTCCAAACATATCACCCAGGGTGAGGAGAACAAGTTCAAAATGAAACGACATCTGGTGTCTTAATTCCTTACTAACAACAGTTGGTGATTTACAAAATATAAAACGACTTTTACATATGTGTCAAAGGGAGAGCCTTCTAAGTTTTCATTGTCAGTCTAAGTGGCTTTCCATGGGTCATATTAACACCTATCAATGATTTATATCCCTAAGGCTCTTCCTATTTTTAGAATCTCATCGAAGTAGAGAATTTGGTCTACTGTCTAGGACTGTAAATTTGATATATTGTGTGAGCGTTGTGAGTGACATACATTAACGCTCAAAACACATTTTCTTCAAAGTGGGGCTTGTGACTCTGATATTTGCATTCCAATTCTCCAAGCAATGTTTCCGACAGAACCAAACTCTTCCAAGTATGTAGATGCAAAATTACCCAAATTCAAAGGCCCCAAAATCCTCAATTCAATTTGAAAAGAAGTAATATGGATAAAACATAGGAGGATTTTCATTTTTTTGCGGGGGAGTTTCAATAAATAACACAGAGAAGTTATTTTCAAACTCTATGTTCAATACACATCACATATTATCCATTTTTAACACATGATATAATTTAGATTATATTGTTATATTGTTGTTAAGATAAGCAATTTCTATAGAATATGGTTGTGCAAAGGGCTCATACGCCTCAAGTGTTGTGGCTTAGATCTGATACCAAATATAGCACCTCTCCATGGGGTTCTATGAAATAAAATTATGCTAATTGATACTCGCATGTATGAATAGAATTGATGCAACAAAATTACACTTTTTAAAAGGAATAACAATGGAATAGAAAAAACATAACAAATACATGCTAAGAACATACCTCCTCCTTAGTTTGTTGAAGCTGATTAGTTGTGATGTAGTCCAACTGAAGATGCTTCCAAGCATTCTTTTCCCTCTTTCCCAGAGTAAAACAACGAAATCCTCCAAGCCAACTCAGAGCCTAGCCGGCTTCCTAGATCCAAGAAACCTTTCGGTTCCTTGGATCTTCGGGCCTATGACTCCAAGAACAACAAAGCACAAATTCTGAAACAAACCCCTCTTAAGAAATATATCTTCCCAAGATCCCCGCAACCTCTCTACCTCTTCTATTTATCAAGTTTCCATTTCCCCTTCCCAAAGTATCCTCAACCACCCTCATTATTAGCCATCAACCTTCCTTATCTAAATTTTTGGGAAATGTTTAAAATATAAATAAAATATAAATGAATGGCATACAACAACAATAAATAAATTGAAAAGTCTTTCTTCTCATACTATATAATAAATGCAATTTGGAAATTTCCCCCAAAATATACATAAAAACCCACCATTCTCATTTAATTCATCATACCAACCATCAATCAAATTCAAATAAGGTATTCAATGCTTCTAGATATTTGTTTATGCAATATAATTTAGATATTCATTAAACCATTCAATTAAATAGTTAAAAATATAATTTAATAATTAATACATTAATTAATTGTATTAGTGTGCATGTGTAGAGTATGTGTGCGTAGCTAGCAGACACATATCTCATGCATGTACTAATGATAAAAAACCACCACCTCTAGTGCATAGTTCCTATATGATAACACTAAAACATGTAGGACACCAGATCAAGTAAATGCATTGTTTAATAATCTTAATGAACAAAATTACAATAATTCATCAATAACCCATTATCACACTTAAAATATCGAAAGGGAATCAAAATAGGTTTTTAAACATGAAAGGAACCAAGTGAGTAAATAATAGTCGCACATATAATCCCCAATCAGTGATCTCAACTATCATCGAAGCATCCTTCCTTCCTAACCTACTTCCATCTTCCATCCTATCACTTCCTCTGCTGGACTAACCTGGAGCATCAAATATATTGACCTAACTCCAGATAGAACCCGTAAGTGGAAGTGTCATACATCTGGACCAAGATTCCCCAATAGGAAACTGGCAGTTGCCATCACATGTCTAGGCGAGCATGGATTAACACTTCCCTCCCAGAACTCCAAGTTTCAGAGAATACATCGTGGGAAATGCCTCCAACCCTCCTAGTAGAACTAGGGTCAACACCCTATATCGAGCCATATTGTGAAACTACTTTTCTTAGAATCACGTCATAAAACAATCACTCTGGGAAAGATGTGCATCCTGTCAAAACCACACTTACCAAAGATCATAGTAATATTTCGAATCATGAATTAAATAATAAATATAACTTACAACATGCACTATCTTCTTGATGTCTATAACATCCAAGTTACCTCAACACTACAGTTGTTTGGCTATCGAATAGCTCATCAACATGTACGTTAGTTTACTAATAACTCATATCCATGCATGTACATCATAGTTTCATATAATAATCCATGTATGTATTGGCATTCAATAAAAAAAATGTATGTCTATTCTTATCATGTCTTGCATCTATTATACATTCACAACATAACTTTTAATTAGTATCCGTGTACCTAAATTCCACATTTTAACTTGCATGTTTAAACAAATCAAACAACTATCATCATCATGAGCATACAATAGTGAAATAATAGCATGCAACACATAATTAGGTCTCGATGTACATATCTCAAAAATCTATCACAATCTAACTAAGTCCAAACAAATGTTAATAATTGAATTACTAAGATGAGTAAACAACAATGTTCTATCTTCCTAAGGCCAAGATATGGGGCGTTACATTAACAATACAAATATAGTGGACATCAAAGAAAATTTTGGAATAACAACTAGTTTCTTTCTTCTCATTCACACCGTACAAACATTACAACATTGTGCACAAGTTTTTACAATGGATTCTCTTATTCTCTATCTCTATAGTGTCACTCTACTCATTCACACCATACAACCAACATTACAACATTGTGCACAAGTTATTATAATGGCTTCTCTTATTCTCTATATCTGTAGAGTCACTCTACTCAAGCAACTACAATGGCTTCTCTTGTGTACTTTCTTGGGTACATTCTTGGTAGTTACTGTACTCGAGCTTACTATATATAACAATAGTTAGTGTGTCCTCCCTTACTAAGTCAAATTTGACAAGAGATAGAAAAATGATTACAAAACATAATTTCTAATGACAATGTTTGCACGTTCTTCCATAAAAGAACTCTGTCATGACTATGTATCAAGGAATTTATCATAAAGATGTTATCATTGTGTAAAAGGAACATATCATAACGTTACACTCACCAAAATAAGAAGATTAAGTGTAAGGACTTTGTCATAGGGATGTAAGGAAATATTTCCTTAATGACATACATTCCAATGTTATTACATTAATTTCATACCACTTACAAGAATATGAACAAGTACACAAACAAATATAATTGACATTTAAAAAAAAGGAAGTGTTGTATATTTATTTTTAAAAGGTTCTATATTATATTAGATTTAAATATCTTTCATAGGGCAAGCAACACAAAATTACAGCGTATAACCAAATACACCAAATACTTTTCTAGATGTTTCCCACTTTTCTACTTGAAGATGCGCCAAACTTACCTTTTGGATAATTATAAATCTACTTCTTGTTGTTGCAAGAACAGGAATTCATTTAGTTCATTGGTTCCACGCTCTTCCTATCCTTCCTCCTTCCTATTCGTTCGTGGAGCCCAAACTCTCACTCTTTTTCTTTCGCGGACTTCGGTTCACAAGTTCAGAGAATTTCGTAGTTGGGCTCGGGTGAGGTATGCCTGAAATCCCCTCATGTGTCTGAAAGATGAAGTGACCGGCGAAAGGAAGGCTGGTGGGCGAGCCTGAATCCAACCAAGGACGGGGCAGTCCGCAAGACCTCAAGGTGAAGGTCTTATCCCACCAACGAAGCAGGGAATGTTTCAACCAATAATCACAAACTCTAATGTTTATGTTTAAGTGATTGTTAACAATGAAAAACTTCATTTTTTTCCTAGAGTGCTCGGCCTATACCCAAATTGGTTGTCAATTTTAAAATATTTGTCACAATATTGAGCTTCTTAACTTTCTAAGTCATCAAAATTTTGGTGATCTTGAAAAGCTTTTCTTAATTCTTTTCACACATCAAAATAACATTTTAAAGAAATTCTAATAATCTCAACATAAATTTGACACACAAAATAAATCAATCTCCAATATATATAAATTTGATTGAAAAAACTTATCAAACATATATAAACTTGATTAAAATAACTTCCAAAACATTATGTATATCTTGAATTTACATATAAAACTTCATTAGCATATACTCAAAATTCTAAACTTACATTTAACAACTTTGAAATACTTCAAAATAACATTAATTATTATTTTATAATTTTCCAAAAATAATAAAAACAATCAAAGCTTAGAATAACACAAATATATTAAACTTGATTTCTTTTAAAAATAGATGTAAAATCATTGAAATAATATATGAAGCATCAACTTAAAAGGTGTACATTGAATTCATACTCCCTAAATTATACATTAAAAATATGTCAATTATAAGAAAAATTGCGAACATTAGTTATCTTGACGATATGAATCCCTTTCCATTATAATTATTTTAAAATATTATAAAATCCATTTTTAACATTCATTTTTACAATTTTATACATGATTATAATTTACTATTTTATAAATAATTACGATTTCTTATTATAAAATGTAATTTTAACATTTTAGATTTACAATTTTATAAAAGACTATAATTCACAATTTTATAAATAATCACAATGTTGGTGGCTTCGTTAAAGTGTAATTTTAGAATTGAATTATTAATGTTATTGTCAAGTAAGGGATGGGAAAGAATGAGTAGCTCCACACTTGAATTCTTTTCATTAACGTGAGATATGCAGAAATTAAAATTTGGGATGATCTTAGGTTTTATCTTTTAAGAGGTTTGAATGACTTTTTTTAGTCACATGTCACTCTTCATATTTTTCCTAAATAATATTTACAATACTCATTATAAAATACTATAATCAGGAGAATTAGGTATCTAATAGTTTCCCTTTTAAATTTTTCAAAATTTTATCTTCCAAGCTCTTTGATGACGGTGTCCATAATTTGCTCATTTGTGGAACAATGTCTCAATTGAATAGTCTTTGCCTCTACATGACATCGAATCAGATGGTACTTATTGTTGATGTGCTTAGTTCGATCATGGAATCTGTGATTCTTGGCCAACTTGATTGTAGAAGCATTGTCAACCAGAGGAGGAGTAGAGTTCTTGTGTTTCTTCTATGAATCTTCACGTATTTTTCTGAGCCACACAATCTCCTTTGTTGCTTCTGCAACTACCACATATTCTTCCTCTATTGTGATTTTTTTTAGAATTGATTGTTTGCGTGATCTCCAAGAGACAACCACTAATCCAAGACTCATGAGTAGCATGAAGTTGACACTTTAATGTCTAAGTAGTAGTGAATATGTACATTGGATTTTGATTCACTTTAATGTCTAAGTAGTAGTGAAGATGTTCCAAATCTGTCATCTCAAATCCTTTCTTCAGCATGAAGTTGACATGAAGATGAACATGTACTTTGGATTTTGAGTCACTTCAATGTCCAAGTAGTTTTGAAGATGTTTCAAATATGTCATCTCAAATCCTTTCTTCAACTCTTTCTTTATGGATGCAATACAATTTTCATTGTTCCTTGTTCTGAAGATATAATCTACATAAACTACAAGATATATCATAATTTTTCCAACTTTCTTGACAAATAGAGTTGCATCATCAAGATTAAAGTGCTTGAAATTCAATTTTAGAACATGTTCAGTTAGATTTTCATACTAGGCTCGTAGTGCTTGTTTCAGGCCATATAAGGATTTGATAAGTTTGCATATTATTTGTTGTTATCCCTTCAAAAAAAAACCTTGTGGTTGAGACATGAAGAAATTATGTTTCAAATCTCCATTCAAGAATGAAATCGTCACAGCCATTTAATGAAAATTCCATCCATTATGAGCTACAAAGGAAAATAGAGTATGAATGGTAGCCCATTTTGTTCTAGAGGAAAAAGTATCCTCATAATGAATATCTTCTTTCTGTGCAAATCCTTTTGTCATGAGCCTTGATTTGTGCTTTTCAAGTGAGTCATTTGATTTTTACTTGTTCTTGAAGACGATTAGGAATTAATGAAAAAAATGTAGAATCAAATACCCTCAAATGCTTCACCGAACGAATGTGGCCATACCAAATTTCATAAGGATTGTTGTTCCCAAAAGCATGAGATGGACTCCCTTTTTCACATACAATGCACCTAGAACTACGTTAGCCCAAAACATTAATTTCACATTTTTGAAAAACATCATGAAAAGAAAAAATATCTAAGAGAGTCCAGTTCATTATTTTAGCTACACCATTTCGTTGAGGATTGTATGGAACTGTGGTTTGTTGTTGAATCCCATGTTTGCAAAAATAATTTTTAGATTCATTATATGTATATTCTCTTCCATTATTAGTATCTTCCAATATGTGATTGTGCTTCATTTTGGATCCATACATGAAAATTTCTAAAAGTTTCAAAAGTTTGACATTTTTCTTTCAACAAGTACACACAACAAATCCTAGTGTGATAATTAATAAAAGACATTATACATCTATTTTCATTAGCAGGTGGAACATGCACGGGGCCACACAAATCAGAATGTATGAATCCAAGTTTTCTACATGCTCTAGAATTGGAATCATGAAAAGGTTGTTTGTTGTGTTTTCCAAGGATATAAGCATCACATTGCTTCAAATTCCTAGGAATAGTAGGCAAATTATAAACACTCTTATTTTCAACAAACATTGTGATAATTAATGTGTCCAAATATAGCATGCTATAAGAGAGTAGATGGACATGTACCTTCATCATAATGAGAGAGGTATGAAGAATTATGTGCATTAGCATATGCCCCTTGTAACAACTCTAATTAATTCTTTAATTATCATGAATAATAAATATTAGTGTAATGAATTATTAAAACATATTTTCTGGAGATTTTATTATAATATAGTTAATATTGGTAGTTGAACCAATTTATGGGAGGGATAAGGTCGTTGAGTGATTAATGAGGGGAAGGCGGTTGGACAAAGGATGGGGAGAAGGAAGATAAGGGAGAAGAGAGGACTCGGGAAGGGGGATCTCTTTTTGGTTGAGTGATATTTTTTGGTTTATGGCAAGGTGAGAAATTTGGAGAGGGATAACGAGAAGGGAGAAAACAGTTTGGGTTGCATAAGTTTTTCTTACAGTTTTCTTGAGGACTGTCACAAGGGTGCGTGTTGCTTGGAATTTTGGGCTCGAGGGCCAGGAAACTGTAAGGATTTCCTGGGGCTAGGGAGCTAGAGAGGTTGTTCCTAGCTGGCTGGGAAATTAATCAATCTGGGCAGAATTCATCAACTTAAATTCAACATCAATTTGACCTTTAGATCAACATTAGGTTGAGGTAAATACCTCATTCTCATTATGTTGTTGTTCATTAGTATGTTGTTCATTATGCTCATTATGTTGCTAATCATTATTATGTTGTTCATTATGCTATGTTGTTGTTCATTATTATGTTTTTGTTCATTATTATAATGATGAACATTATTTTTATCATGTAACAATAAATAAACAAGTAAATTAGAAGAAATTTATGTATTTATATACATATTTTTTAGGCTTTGTATGCATATGCCTTACACATGGTATCAGAGCCAAGTTTCAAAACTTGGACCAGGGCCTACCCACCTACCCACCTATAATAATGAAGGTTTAGGAATGTTGTTCCAGCAACAACCCATAAATTTAAACAACCCTTAAATAGTTATATTGAAACCCTTTACAACAAATTAGAAATGGAACCCTGAAACCCTCTAACCACAACTAGTAAAGAACCAGAAATAACCATGAAATGTTTATAAACATTTCATGAACTTTTTCACCTGTACAAGTGAAAACTTTGAAAGGAGATATATAAGCAAAAATAATTAGGCATATATAAATAATAGGGCCAAGATTGAGCTCCACACAACCTGCAAGCCAAGCATCAATGGATTTATAGAAGAAAGTTGAAAATGCAATTTAAAACATGATCAGGGAGAGTTGAAAATGAATGTGAAAACATGAACGAAATAGGGTTGGATTTTTCATTCCCAAGAAAGCCCAAAAGACAACAAAAATCACCTTGCTCAAGCTTGGAGAACAGAGCTGAAAATGAAATTTAAACATGCAAATAAGGTAAAAAACAATAAAGCTTGAAAATCTTGCTTCTTGGCTTCTAAAAAAAAATAAAAAAAAATGGAAGATCATTAATGAAAAATATTCTAAAGGCAAAGAATCCCACCTCTCAGGGAAATAAATTACGTACATTAAACCCAGCGAGAAAAGAATCCAATTCCCAGCCGAAAGTTAAGGTTGAAGGGAGGCATTTGAAGTTCTGGTAAATTAAATGATTGCACTTCCAAGATTAAAGCGATTCCATGGCTGAATTTTCACAAATGTTTCATCTTTCCCATAGTCTAATATTCCAAGTCGCAACAATAGCGCTCAAGACCAGATCGACCGAAGATGAGAGTTTAGTGCACTAGGCGTCTGGTAAATTAAGTGATTAATGCATTTACCCAAGGAGGCTCAAAGAGACATCATAATATGATAGAGATTTTTCTATGGTTGCCAATGATTTTGGGACCCTTAGCATCTCGTGATTGAACCATTGCGCAAGGTAGCGCAGTAGGAGGTTGTATCCTTTCCTCTTTTACATAAGATTTATTACCTGCAACTCCATAAAAACCTTTGTATAAGTTTGTGATCTACGAAAACAAGTAAGGCAAAGAAAGCACATAGCAAATGATGCAATACAAATAGTTGAGACAAAGAGAGGAACCCTTTTATGGAAACGTTTCCCTCTCTGCGAGGCCAGTTGATATATATTCTAGGCTATGGAAGGAAAGAAATCAGGTGATCGTTCACAACTGCATAGGGAACCCAAAATCCTTGAAGAAATGGGTGATAGCAGATCAACTCTTGTAGTGCTATGACATAGCCACCATTACCTTGCACTTCCATTACCATTACCCTTCACCTTACCCTTCGCCCCTCGGACTCTTCGAACTTGCTTTTGGTGGAGCCTCTCTTCAATATGTCCTCCATTCAGAGGGTCAGAGATGAGCTTTTCTTCGAAGATCTAGGGTTCCAGTCCCTCTACGTAGCAGATTCACCATCGTTGGTTCATTTATACGAGGCATGTAGGTTGAATATCAACCTTTTATCCCGCACACAGTGCAAAATCATGGCGGATTGCAGTTTCTTCTTCCATCCGACCATATACCACAGCTAGAGGATATGTGCAGGCCAACCATGACGAGTTTTCCAGTGATCTTGATAAAGATAAGAAAAGGCTCTAAGGGATGTGAAGAAGATTTTCTATCAATTATGTAGTCTAGATATTTTGTTGAACCCTACATTTGCTTCGGGTATTTGCTAATTAAAAAAAAAATGATCTTCTCCTAAAGCTTCTCTGGCCTCCTTTTCTTTAGTAGGAGAAGTGTTGATAACTGTAACTTTCAGGCCAAAAGCCTTCCCAAACTTGTCCTAAGTCCAACGACCATGTACCAAAGAAAAAGCGCCAAATCCAAGGGAGGAGATGATAGGGGGCTAATGTTTATGAACAATGCATCGGGTCGAGACCAGGCACTAAGCCTCTGAGGAGGATACCCACGGGTCGAAGGCTACGTTCTAAGCATCAAGCCAAGCGAGCAGAGTGCGAGAGTGCAGAGTGGGAGAGGCGACAAAACGTTATGAAAGCAAGTGGGTGTAGATTTTGGTTAATGAGAATGGGGGGAGGGGGCACG
>SNQJ01S0042087.1:71433-82423 GCA_010110895.2 Picea sitchensis
CTACTGCAACCTGTATTCTCGATTTAAGTCTTGGACTTTCTATTGGTTATGGTTTGGAATTTCTGCCATGTGTGCTAGATCTGGAGAGAGGTATGCTACATTGATTGGCTATTAGGCCTAGGGTTTGCTTCCATAATCATTCTCTATCAAGGTTAAGGTGCTCGAGGGTGGCTTCAGCTTATGGTTGGGTAACAATATTTCTATATTGCCTATGGTTAAACGAGCACATCTATTATTTCTAACAATTCCATCCCCCTTAAGAAAGTGTTGTCCTCAACGCTTGTTATAAGGAAGTACAACTATATACCAAGGTCCCATGGATACGTGTGGATCATAATGCTAAATTAGGATGGAGAACCAGGGTCCCAGGTAGAAGTAATAGCCACCATGTTGAAGTAGTCCAAGATCCATTGAAAACTTGGGTCCCATGTACAAGTGCTCATGTGGACCCCTCTATGAAGATATCGAAACTCAATAGCCAGGTGAAAATGGTGCTCCAAATACCTACACTGATCATGTGGATTCAAATATGTAGATCCCTCCATATCTAAAAAATCAACCGCATGACACACACTATTACAGGAGAATACTGAATAATATTATTCATAGAAGGCTCTTGTCTATTCTCCAGAATGTGCTCTACCTAAGGTGGAGTAGAGTCATCAAAGACAATATGAAAATAGTTGTCATCCTAGAAATGACAACTATCCATATACCAATCATCACAAGCGGCCTCAAAATTATACCAATCATATCCTTCTTGATTATATTATTTATTGATGTCCGCAATAAGAAATTTCTTGTGCATTTTAGCTAAGTTTTCTTGAATATTTTGAGAGTTGTCCTTGATGTCTTGCATATCGCGGAGGATTGAAGATATTTTTTTTTTAAAGAACGACATGTCCATCGAAAGAACCACATATAATATACCAAAATAAATCTTTTAAAATACTCTATCCAATGGCATTGATCTAGCAACAATCTGAGCGCCTTGTTTAAAGTTATGAACTATGCGGTCCAACGACCATCACGAAAAGCCCTTGAAAATTGTTGATTTTAATTCAACTATATATTCACTTCCATAGCTCCGATTTAGACAATTTTTGTCTTGAAATTGGCTAATTTTGTGATAGGAAATCAGATCTGCAATTTGTTTGGGAAAATTTGACACCAATTTCTATATAAATTGAAAAAATCGCACAGTCGTCCGTAGAAAAACCTTGGAAATTGTTGAGTTTAAATCAATGATATCTTGACCACCCCAACTCCTATTCGAAAGATTTATTTTTGAAAGTAGTTGTTTTTATTAGAGGAACTTAGATCTACAACTAGTTTCATCAAATTCTACATATAAATCTACATAAATTGACCTGAGTGTCGCAACCCTCTTCTTTTTTCTTCAAAAAAATTGCAAAATAGAAAAAAATTGCACCTTTTATCGGCCTAAGAAAGAGATTTGATACCAAATGTTAAATACCAAAGATCTAAATAATAAATCACCACGAAAGACATAAAATAAATCTCGCTTTATTAATATAGAAACCCTTAGGGTAGGGTAACACCATATATTATTCCTTGCAGAAGGAATGCGCTCCTCAAGCAATATTTGCTTGTTACAATAACAATATACTTCACTATGCTCATTACATTTCCCATCCCTTCATTATATAATACTACCTAAGAAAATTCTAGAGAAGAAACCTTTTAGAAATCCTTCTCACCTTTATTATGTCCACACTACTACAATATATCTAACTACCACAATGGACCTTATTTAATAATATAGTGGACCTAGTCCACCTTACATTGAATGGTCTCCACTATTATCACTATGGTCCCTTCACCCCCTCATTACCTCCCTAGCTACACCACAAATTGAATCCTATTGTTATTTTTAACATTCGTTTTCAAAATTTAAACGTGTAACTTAATTTCTATGTCTTTCTTGAGTGCAAGACTCAATATCGAAATAACATCCCCTGACAAGTCATATCCACTTGTAATAGTTAACTAGACAACTTCCATATTTAACTATGACATATATAGAATCACCATGTCATATGTACCCATCATTTCCCCTCAAATATATCTTCCTCGAATCCTCAAATCTCAATGTCCCAACTTCTTCACAAGTCCTTCAAATACTTGCAACACTATTTTAAATCATATTTCAAGTTGATACCAACATCTTTAGAAACCAATGTCATTCATGAAGCCTCACACCACTCAACAACTACAAAAGGTTATGCTTTCTTATTGTAAGTTATTGCAATTTTCTATATGTCATATAAAAAAATTTACTATATAGAAGGGTTAATCCCAACATAAGCCGACATTAATTGTGTTATCCCCTATTTCTATGGATAACTGAGAAGATGATGTCTTGAGGCCCTCATGTTGTAGACATGGAGTACCGAGAGGTAGATGGCTGACAACGTCCACATGCAAAGACAAAGAACCACTTCACCACCACACATTCTTGATTCGTCACGATGGAATTCACCACATCAGCTTGCTTCTGGAAGACAATGGGTCTTGCTCCATGAGGTACAAGTCAGGTATTGTGGTAAGTGTCAATTTAATACTTGAGGCATTTGAGTATGTTGCATTTAAAGCTGCTTTTGATTAGAGAACATCTTCTTGGAAATTATGCTCTTTGCCTTGTTTTACCTTGGTACTTGACAGTGTGCCCTAGTAAGTGGTCACCCTTTGGGATGGGTTTTCTACTGGGAGGTCTCCTTGACGAGTCATCGTGCCATTCTCGATCACACTTATCATTTTTCACACTTCATCCTTTTTGTCTCCTCAACATTTTGGATTTTTGGGTGCACTGAACCAAGAAGGGATTGTACCTCACTTGATGGGAAGAAGGGACTGAAGGCCCAGAGGGAATGTAGTTGGAAAAAGATAAAATCCAAAATTTTAACCTTCTAGATGCTCGCCCAAATAGGTCTTGAGAACAATGAAATATTTATCTTAAAAGAATTAAAGACCCACAAAAGAAAATTTCACATATATAAATGTCCCACTTGTTGAGGGATCTACTGAAGTGTGTTATACCCTTTTCTTTATCCACATGGTACTCTGTGTATCTCTAGCTTTAGGTGACATTGTGGTACTACCTTCAAGTCTTATGTTACCCCTCTGGAGTACCCAATTGTTCTGGATTGTAATTAATTAACGGTAAATAATGGGCTTGGAAAAAGGTTGCATTGAAAATGAAGGTGCAACTCACCCTCTACAAAGGAACCCATAAATGAGACAATATGAACCCTTGTATGTCATGAACCCCATGCCCAAAGTATTTCCCCCATCCACTTCATCTTCTTCACATGAATTAGAGAGGGTCCACTTGGGAAACACTCCTTGACTTGAGGAATGACTTACCCAATAGGCCACCTTGACAACCCTCCCATACCTAAACTTGGCAAGTTGCATAGGGTCTTTGAGCACTTGTTTAATTTGATAAGGTAGTTTTGATGCACATGTTTAGTTGGCTCTTGTATTAAATGTGATTTTACTTGCCATGATACATTTGACTTGAGACCCTTGGAGGGCACACTCATTTGTCTTTGCAGGACCTTACTTGGTGTACGATTTGGAGGAACAAGCCAAGCTTAGGCCCTCATTGGGGTAAGAATCCCAAGAATCCCACGGGTTGGATGCCATGACCCACACCCTAGGGCCAACTAGAAGATGGATGTTTCCTTTGGAGGAAAGAGAGGAATCCTTGGATAGTGACACCAACCCTTTATATCCCAACGACTTGCTTTTGGAGGCCTTACACCACACTTCTAGGGTTTGACATCATGATTTGTGGCTATGGCTTGTGGTGGTGATGATGATTTGATGGACACTTGGCACCTTGTGATGAGGAGGATCCCTTGCACTATGGAGAAACCCTTGAACATGAAGGGAAGGCCTTAGTAGGCCCAATGAATTTCTCCTTATGATCAACAACTTTAAAATTATGCCAAGACGTCACCCTAGAAGGGCTTGAAGTCACCTTTAAGGTTTATTTTTTGTGCAAAATTCAAATTAAAATGTAAAGCGGAAAAACTAAGGGGGTCACCCCCTTGTTTTGTGGTTTACCCTAACTTAATGTGGATGAACTAATTTTAGAATCTTTGTGTTGACGATTAAAATCACAACGATGAATTCCACCCGCAAAGGATTGCTAAAGTGCTATAATTTAATTATGATAATAATATAATACTAGTAGGTGGTACCCCCTTGTAGACTAGAGTTGCAAGGATAGACATATTACACATATTTTGCTGCTCTTATGATGTTTCCTACAAATTCCTACATTTTTGATGATGCAGTCTTGGTTTCATTTGGCGTGATAATGAGTGGTTAATGCATTATTGTTGAATGCTGTTGGTAATCACTTGTGACACAAAACAATTTCCATGGGTATGAGGATCATGTTGTTTACAGGTGCTATGTTATAACCTTGTTACTAATTCATATATTGATTACTTATCTGCATATATGCAAGGGATAATTAAATGGGAGCTAGCTCAAACAAAAGAAAAGAAACTATGGAAAAGTTCTAAAGCTATGGAAAAAGGATTATGTATAGACCTTGTGACAATGGACGACCTAGCTATTGTACTAGGTGTTTGGTTAAAGGACTATGCAAATTTTATTTAAGTCGAATGGAGGCATATATAGAAACGTTGATATTTGATTATCATGGAGTTATGGCAGAGGTTAACGTATCTATGAGATACCTCGGGTGGCGCACTATGCAATATATATGGTATCAGATCTTACAATGGATATGGCATTGAATTATGCATTGGTTAATGGCTTGATTTTAATAGTGAATGTAATGTTAGTGGGTTGTCTCGTACATGGAATTGAAGGGGGCCAAGTGAGGAAGCGACGTGCATTTACTGCATATCACTCCAAACCTCCCTATCGCCTGTCACCCTAGCATTGTTGCATTGTTGCTCTGTTGGTTGTGAAGCTCCACGTTTTCAAGATTGGCAAGGGAAAACTCGACCAGTTCACCATTGAAATGATTTTCTCATAGGCATGGCTCTGAACTTTCCATCCATGATGGACTCTCTCTCTATTTTATGAATCAAATGGTGGCTCACGAATGCATGGATTATGTGTTATCTTTAGTTTTTCGACTGTGTGCAAATATGATGTTATGTTTCTCCATGATGACTGCAAAATGTTGATAAATGTAAGTAGAGTAATGGGTATTATTGAATATAAAGGTTGTGCATTGGTTATTTTCTTAGTGAGTGTTATTTTTTATCATGGTTCTCTATGGAATAATGGTGACAGTGGTGAAATGAAGCTATGAGTTTGATGGTTGAGAGTTTTTAACCATCGTTCTATGTATCAGTGGATGTCAACTCATTTCCCCTCTTGGTCGTTGTTGAAATCTCGATCCAGTTGCAGGGAAACTGTCGACTGTTGGGTGCTTCTGTTATCTAGACCCCAATTTGTTGTTGATGGCCCGTTATTTACTGTCTCTTCACCGAAATATTTCCAAATATCCAGTCTTGGTTGACCCGAATGTTAATGCAGGCCTGTATGGGTATCAAATTGATACAAGTTATATCTTGGCATTCTTTTACAAAGAATGTTGTGTGTCCTCACTGTCAATTGTTGTCATAGGTTATCAACCTCCCAAGCGTTGGAAAGAGACATTATCTCTTTGTGTTTTGAGTACCCTCCACTATTTACGTTAACCCTCGTTCCTCTCTGTAAAGTGTTAGAGGCACATGTGTGCAACTGGGTTGTTTTACTCGAATTTCCTTTTTCTCTCCTTGGGCGTTCACTTATGGTTCTGTCAAAGGCTTGGAAGTATAAGATGAAAGACTAAAGCTTGTTTTAGAAGAGCGTGGCTCTCTGTTTTCAAGATTACATTGTGGTCTGTGGTTGATTAATTAATGGAAAATGGATACGAGGATTTGAAAGACCATTATCTCTCCGTGTTTAAAAAAAAATGCAAGTAAGCTTTCGTTGCCTCTCTACATTTAATTTTTTAAGAACCCGATTCAGACTCTGACTGCCTCTGAACTCCTCGGGAACCTTCTAGGGTTTGTCAAGTTTTGGGTTATCAGTTTAATGATTGTGGGAGTTTGAACACACATGCTCCATCATTTATAAACCCATCCTTTTGGTTGAATCTCCGTGTGGTCCTTCTGTGATGAATTTGTTTGAACAAATAAGAAAGAAAATGAGTGGTTACATACAGTTGAGAGATTTCTTTCTATTTGTTTATGGTATCGATCACCATGTTTAATCCAACATGATATTGATTGCATAAGAAGACACTTGTGTGAGCTTTACCAAGCCCGGTCAAGGTTTTGGCAAGTTCAAAGAGGTGTCTGTGTGTCAATTTAGTTCTATTCGCTTCACATATGATATGGTTTTATGGGAATCATTGTGCGAACTATCATTTGTTTTTAAAATAAGTTTACATATGTTGATGCACACAGAAAGCAAGATCAGGGTTCCATTTTGTTTTGAGTTGGCAGTTGTTGTTGATTCAAGATTGTATCGATTATATGATTGAAGACCTTGTGTTATGATTGGTCCCTCGCGTATGCTCTTAAGTCTGTTTGTGATTGAAAAGGCACATGTGTATACTAAATTGGAACCAGTTGTTGATTAGAGGACAATGAATGTTGATTGTTTATCATGGTACATTATTGATTATCAGGGATAAATGTTCGGCATAATATCACAAGAATTGTTGTGCATGTTTTGTTTATTTTAAAAATAAGAGATCAACGTTAGTATATACAATATTGTCGAATGGAAAATGTTTACATAAGTTATAATGCACAGACTTCTATAAAATAAGGATTTCTCGGAAATTGAACTATTATTGAGACAACAAGCAGTTGTATACAATTGAGGAACAATGAATGTTTTGGTCTTGGAAGTGGATGCTTTTTGGATGCAAATTTGAAACAGAGTTATGCTAGTTGATTGATTTAATTTATTTTATGAACATTATCCATACAATTCCCTTTCATTCTCTCACTTTTCACTCAATACAATCCCCTCAGATATCCCTCAACCCTAATTCACCCGTTTCTCATTGACAATTATTAAATGAATTTTACGGATTGGATTGCATGGGTCTGATGTGATTGCTGAGCCAAACTTTGTTTCATATTAAGAGAATGCCATGTATGGTCTGTTTAAGAAGCTAGTTCCTGATAATCAATGCATACATGATGAGATTATTTAGCAGGGGAAGTCATGGCTAAAATAATAAGGGAAAAGGAAATTGGAACAGAGGGCCTAGAAGGCCCAGATTCTCAATACATTTCTATGTAGATCCTCAAGAGTTAAAACAACTCTTTCAAGCTAGATTTTTCAATAGGATTGGACAAGGGGTAGTCTATCCTAGACCAGAGAGGCCTCCCTTCCAACCCCAACATATCCCTCATATCCCTATTCCCCCTCATGTTTCATTGCAACATGAAGTTCTCGAGAATGACAAATGGCAGGAGATTGTTCACCTAGCAGTCTGCTACCATCGTGGCTGGCCAAATTTGTCTTTACCTGCTCCTCCTCCATCTTTTAACCAAAATGTCTAGATTTCCCCTGCACACTCACCTGTACAGTCCTCCCATGCAAGAAAAAGACTCAAAACCGAAACCCACCACATGCATGACAAAGGAAAACATGTTGTTGCCCCCTCATCTCCCTCAAGTGATTCAACCAAATCTGTATCATCTCGTATGCACTTGAGAGATGATTGTTCCCATGTCCTCATTGAGATCAAGCCTCAAGGTTCTACACAACCCAAGGCTAATTCAGGGAAGTCAAAAGGGGATAGCAACAACAAAGGAAAAATTGCCTCTCAAAGTGACAAATACAATTTTTGATTATGTTTTATTATTATTTTATGGAGGACAGTGGACTGCTGAAGGTTTTGGACAAAAAACTATTTTTGGGTATTTTGGATATTATATGTTTGGATATGATTTGAAATATCATTGATATTTAATTTTCAAATTATGGAAATGATTATGGGAGCCAAAAGGAGGGATGTGTTTGATTTATTGTCTACTTATGTTTATTTTTGTTAAGAAATTAAAGGGAGTCAGAAGGGACCCCAACTACTAGTTATTATTTATTAAAAGACCCTTATTATTATTATTATTATTAATTCTTCCCCTAAACTAAAAGTTGGTTGAGTTTTAGTTAACTTAAATAAATGAAGTAGTTGAACTACTTCAACTAATTTGGAATGCATAAAAACCAAATGAGAAGGAAGAACAAGGGGAGAATAGAAGGATAACACATACTAAGGTTTGCTCTTAAGTTTTATTGAGATAGTTCAGTTTTCATTCATTATTGAATTCATCAAAGGCCTAATTCTCTTTTATGATAGCAGGGTCCTATTGTAAACAACAAGGTTCAAAGTTGAATCATATCATTCAGACACTTGTTTTGAGAGGTGTTGATCTATCTTTGATAGTGAGTGTAGACTTGTTTGTTTATGAATTAAATTTCATGACTGATAAAGGATATTGTGTAGAGTCAAGTGGGCAACAATATGTGGCAAGCTGATCCAGATTTTAAAGTTCAGTTTTTACTTCTTGCCAAAGTCGTTTTGTATGGTTTTCATCTGGGATATCTAAGTTTGACCTTGGTTGTCACATACCCACTAGGGAAAACAAAAGTTTTTGTCGAATTCTCAAGGAACAGAATCCCCGAAATACCTAGAGGGGTCTTAGCATAGGCTAGTTCCTTCCTTGTCCATCTCCATGTGATCATCGGTCGCGACCACAAGCTGAACAAGTATGGCGTTCTTTTTCTCTTCGTGACTCAGCACTACCAGAGCATCGAGCCTTTCGACTCTGCAAACCCCGACATGGCAAAGCACCGAACCCCGACATGGTTAGTGAGGGGCAGGTTTCCCCCTTGGGGTCTTGTCCACATGACCTTATCCCGTGTCTATGCGTTTAAGCCAGCCAAACACTTATCGACTTTTCACGATTCGGGGAAATGCGATGCATGACTTCCCTTTGACACTTTTCGCTACTCGCAACCTCACAGGTTGAAGCATCGAGCTCTCATGCTCTTCTTCTCCGAAATCCTGAGACACGAAAGTAAGCAATTGTTGAATTTCTCTTCGCACTTCTCGCAACTCGCAACCTCGCGAGTTGGAGCGTTGAGCCTTCGTGCTCCTATCTCGTGAATCTCCAAGACGCGAGAAGTCAACAGAGTGTTGACTCCTTTCCGGGCGATGCGTGCCCACCTGTCAATCGCACGGGCCCCACCTGATGGATGCACCACATGTTCTCATGAGCCTCCGTTCTCGGCACTTTGTGACTTCTATGGTCAAAAGTGACCCCTTCCAACCTCCGAACCCCTGAAATCCCGATATACGATATCACCACAGCGTTCTGATCCAACGGTCCTCCCATTCCTGGATCCAACGGTTCAGATTTTTCTCCTCGCCACTTCGCACTTCGCGACTTTGTGAGTTGGAGCACCCAACTCTTGCACTCTCTTCTTGCGAAACCTCGATATGCGAGATCCCGAACTCAGACCTCTTCGGGACTGCACCGATCCTAACCGCCTTGCAACTCTGCAAGATCCAACGGCTATCGACTGTTCGCCACTTCTATCTCAAAGTGTCTCCATCGTCCATACACCTTCTCTCATGGATGCTTCTATGGATTAACTCCCTCATAACTTAGTGCAATCCAACGACCCACGACAATTCGACACTTCTTCATGAAGTCTCTCTGTCATCTGTTTTTGCCTTCTTCTGCGCGCGTCTGGACGTACTTTTTCGACGAACCAGATCTATTTCGCTCCAGCTAATCTAACGACAGTTGTAGCTCCTCCTTGAACATGCGCTTCTCTTCCTTCTCCTTGGAAGATTTCTTAAGTATCAAAGGTATCAGCCTTTGCTTCTCCTCTGTGACCTTTGCAGCTAAGGCTCTGTGCACAAAATGGCACTATCCCTCCCGAGCTTCTCTTCTCTGAAACCGTGAGAGATTTCCTCGACCTCTGTGATTCCTATAGGGTCTGTGTACATGACAAGGTGCTGTCTGTACTCCTCAGATGGACAACTGTGATTCTCTCACAACTTCGCCACCCGCGAAGTCGAAAGACTTCCCTCTATGACTCCCGATGTCCGAATCCCCGATATGGGTGATTTTGTGACATGTGTCCTCCCTCTAATGGACGGTTCATGTTCTTTCACTATTTTGGGACTTATGTTGTTGAGTGCCCAGACTCTCGAACTCTCGAATGTTGAAACCCCGATACAAACTCCTTCTCAGGACTTTCGCTTCTTCTGTTCTTCGCGTGAGGTTTAAATCTTGTGCAACTCTTGACAGATCGAACGTTTGTCGACGGTTTAGACCAAGATCTGACGGCTCAGACCTGTCTCTCCATTGCGTCGTTCCTAAGCTGCCTGGACACAAATCCACGGTCCATATTTTTTTCATGGACCTTGGGGATCTACGGTCCCGATTTCTTCGCTACTCGCGAAGATAAAGGAAAAAGGGTTAAGTCATTTAACACTCTCATTTATTTATTCAATCTAATGGTCGTGAATGACCGCAGATCTTCCGACATGATCTCATCCGTTGATCGATACTTATTCTTCGAATCCTCAAGGGATTCTGCGACTTCTGCACCTCTACAGAGTCTTTGCACACAAAGTGCTACCTCTTCTGAGCTTTTCAAAAAGGGTATCTCTATCGGAAGATTTATCCAGGGTATCACCTAAGACGGATAAGGGTATAGATTTCCCAAGAAACGACTTGAATTCTGAATTGATTCAATGTGCGTATATACATATAAATCTATATAAACATAAGCCATACATGGCCCTTCCATTATAAACATGCAACCACCATTTCCAGATCAAAACACTACACATGCAGTCTTATACTCAAACCATTCATAAAACTGCACAGACTATGAGCATATATGTTAGCATATAAATTTCAAGATGCAAGACGTAAAACACTTATTAGAA
>SNQJ01S0042087.1:82433-94620 GCA_010110895.2 Picea sitchensis
ATTCTGTCTCATTTGTGTTCATATGTGACTTGGTATTTGTATTTTGATCTCCACATTTTCTTTTGCAATCTGATATATTTAAAAATTGTATAAAAAAATGTTATATTTTTGCAACAATCTTTTATTCAAAAAATCAGCCTAAGCCCTTGTAATTAATACTTGTGGATTGGGAACACTTTTGAGGCTATAAACATAGGGTAACATTCCCGAATTGCCTTAGCCAAGCAAGATCCGAAAATGCTTGAGTAAGATAATTTCATATCTTTTCCTCAACATTTATTTGGTGACCATACTAGGGAGATCTTCAATATCTCTCTGGTTGCTTATAAACTCGATTTTCATTGAATATATTTATATTTATGATATTATTTCTTTGATTGTTTCTTTTCTTCATGACTGTACCTGTTGTAAGGCAGCCCAATATTGAGCCCGGTCTTAAATATCAGACCAACATTGCTTTAACCTTGTTTAATAGCATCTTAGAGACCACTAATACCCAGGTTGAGCTTGAACGCTCATGGACAGTAGTTGAACAAGACATAAGTGTCCAAGAACGTTGGGAAGCTAGGCAAAGACAACTTATGAATCAACTTTAGCTTTATTTTTCCTACAATTTTGATCTTCTTTTCATATCCTTAAACCCTTGTATCTATAGGATAAGAAGAGGTTTATCACCTGAGATTAATCCTATTGCTGAAATAGGAAGAAGAAACATTGTTTTGTCAGCCCAACAAAATACTCCAAGGAGAACTTTTTTTGATTCATCGAGTATGTATTTCTCTCCCTTACCTATCGTTAACAAGATGGCATCTAGTGATGCCTCTGGTGGAACTGAAGGTGCATTTTCATCTCAACCTTCAACCTCTTCAGTGATTGGTATCTTGTATAGTCATCAAGTCCCTATCCAATCTACCACAAACCCCGCTAAAGTCATAAAAAATTATGGGATTTTTCACTTTGAAGAAGATGCTACAACTACTCTGTGGCATGTTTCCTCCCCTCTCAACCTAACACCTGCTACTCGTACACTTCCTAAATTCAAAGAGAATCTCCCTATGTTTTCAGGAAATAACACGGTCACTACAAATGAACACTTGGTGGCATTTTCTAATGCTTGTCACAACATAGGAGCTAATGACAACGAAACTTGTATGCGCTTATTTGTTCAAATCTACCTATGGGAAATCCAAAATCCCAGTTGAACAGTTATGGGAGTACAATAACATCGCTTATAAGGATGGTGAAACTATCAAGTCCTTCAACTTGCGTTTCACCAAATTATACAACCAAATCCTTGAACTCATTCTTCCTCAGAACCAATCTGCTTTCATTCATTATTATAATGCATTACCTTCCCCCTACTGTCATAGGCTTGAGGAAAAGGCCAATGATAACCTTGGTTCCACTCTTCATACTTGTTTAGAGTATGAAGAACAACTTGAAATAACATGTCTTCCTAAGGGAGACTCAGTTAAACAAACATATATGTCCACCCTCTTACAACGTGTACAAGACATGAATAATTGAATGATAGTGTATAAATGGAAAGGAAATGTCCCCTCTCTTATCCCTAGGGCCTCATCTTCTTCTTCACCACCTGTAAAGAATCTTAATGAAAATAAATTTCAACCTAAAGCTATCATGCCTCGTAGTTGGTGTAACTTTTGTGAGGAACACCACGAGGAAAGTACATGTGAAGTAAATAAGAGTGCCAGAGATAAAATATTTGGTAAAATACCTGAAACTACCATTGTTGTCCTAGACTTTGTAGATCTAGAGGATGTTATGATCATAAATACTATGAATAAATCATATGCTCCAAAAGGTAAATATGACCCTTTTCGCATTTCTTCCATCCCTAGCTTATCTTCACCAGCTGCTACTATTTAGGTTTCTAAATCTCTTGACAGTCAAGGAACTACCTCCCCTCTTCCCTCTTCCAAATACAACATTCTCAATCAATTGGATAATATTAAAGCATATGCTACCCTCTTGGACATGGTTGTCGTCCCTGAGCAACAAAAGCATATGAAAATTTTTATGAAAGGAAAAGCTTCCATTGTAGCCAACCTCTCTGAAGAGGTAGACAAAGAGGATTCAATTGTAAATAAAGCGGGTGTACATAAATTTAGGCACCCTATAAAAAAACCCCCATTTTATATTTCTGTAAAGATTATGAACAAGATTTCCCATTGTTGTCTCATTGACGGTGGTTTGGGCCCAAGTGTAATGTCAAAAATTATTATGGAAGAACTAGTCTTGTCTTGTACAAATGAAAACGCTAGAATCATGCTCTCTTATAATAGTTTACAACAAACGACCATAGGTGAAATCAAGGATGTGACCTTGGTTTTGTGCGTGCACCCTAAAATAAGGACAACCCTTAATATTCAGGTAATAGATATTCCAGTTAGTAATTACTTGATCATCTTAGGAGGATATTGGCAAGATTTGATGGGTGGATACCTCTCACTTGACGAGACACACTTATCCATTCCTCGGAATGGTAAAAGCATCATAGTCTTAAGGGAGGGGAGAATTTCACCTTATATAGAAAGCATCCCACAGTATAATGTGAATTATATTGAAGAGGACCTAGGAGTGTACTCCATCTTTGTTGATGAGGATAACACTCCCTTGGAACAAATCGACATAGAGGATGGGATGTGGCATATGCACTTTGATGGTTCATGATCCAATGAAGGAAATGAAGCTGGTATTATCTTGCACTCTCCTGTGGGTAAAATTCATAACTTTTCCTATAGGTTAGAGTTTTCTTTCACAAACAATGTCACTGAATTTGAAGTGTTACTACTAGGCATTGAAAATTCCTATAATCTAGGTTGTGGTCACCTTACCATTTTTGAGGATTTCAAACTTGTTGTAAACCTTGTACGTAAGATATATTCTCCTAGCAACAAGTTAATGAAACGTTACACCCAAACTGTTTGGGCACTGATTTCAAACTTTCTATCTTTCAACATCACTCATGTTAAAAGGGAATTGAATTCAATGGCTGACAGGTTAGCTGTTTTTGCAACATCTCCTACTCGACAACTTCTACCACAAAGACCTGATTGCACCTTTCAATGTTTATATCATCCGCATATCCCAGACAATATAGAGTCATGGCAGGTCTTTCCTAGTGATGAGAGCATATGTTCTTTCATTCAAAATGAACCTTATAAGCCTAAGGGAATTATATCAATGGAAGATAAAAAAATTCATAAGGGCTTGACTCCTCTAGAAAGTTCATTTTCATCGAGTGATGTAGGCAACAAGGAAAAACATAAAGAAGAGGAGTCAAAAAAGAAAGTGGGTGAAACCATTTCCTTGAACATTGGAACACCTGAGTCTCCAAAGAACGTTAAAATAGGTGCCCAATGTTCTGATGAAGCAAAATTGAAGTTCACTAAGTTGCTTGGTGAATTTCAAGATGTTTTTGCTTGGTCTTATGAGGATCTTCGTGGTTTTGATCCTACTATTATACAACATGCCATCCCTATCAAGGAAGGCATAAAACCATCTAGGGAAAAACAAAGACCCATTAACCATGCACTTGAAGCAACTATTCGAAAGGAGTTGGAAAAACTCTTGAAGGCTGGGATAATTTTCCCTGTTAAGTATTCTGAGTGGGTTTCTAATTTGGTTCCCGTTCAGAAAGAAACAAGTCATATCAGATTATGTGTTGATTTTCGCGCATTGAATAGGGCCAACTTTAAAAACCATTTTCCTCTCCCTAATATGGAAATGATTTTGCAACAAGTTGCAGGGTCACAAATGATGTCCTTACTTGACGATTTTTTTGGTTACAATCAAATCAAGGTGAAAAGGACAGATAAATACAGAACCACTTTTATTACTCGTTGGGGCACTTTTGCTTATGAACGTATGCCTTTTGGCTTATCTAATGCAGGTGTTACTTTTCAAAGAGCTATGCAAATAGATTTTGACGATTTGATCAGTAAAATTATTCAAATTTATCTTGATGAATTAACTGTGTATTCTAAAAACCGATCAGATCATTTCAATCATCTTAGAAAGATTCTCATGCGATGCAGAAAATTTGGCATTTCTTTAAACCCTTATAAGTCTATTTTTGACTTTACCAAAGGAAAGCTCCTTGGACACATTGTCTCAGATTCAAGAATAAGCATTGATCTTGAAAGGATTACTGCTATCCTAAATCTTCCTGCTCCTACTTCCAAGAAGGAGGTTCAATATTTTATGGGTGTTATTAACTTCATCCATAGATTTGTTCCTATTTTTGCTGTAAAAGCCAATTCACAATCTCCTTAAGCAAGATCATTCATTTTCTTGGACAAATGATGTTGAAAATGCTTTCGTAGGGATCAAGAAAGCAATCAATTCTGCACCGGCTTTGGCAAAGCTAGATTTTGAGAAAGAATTTATGATATATACTAATGCCACAAAGGAAGTAGTTTCTGCTATGCTCCTTCAATGTGATGACCAAGGTAGTGAAAAACCAGTGGCTTACATGAGTCAAAGCTTGTCTAATGATGTGTTTAAATATTATTTTATTGAAAACATGTTTTCGCTCTTGTTAAAGATATTGAAAAGTTTCGCCACTTCATCTTAGGTAAGCATACACTGGTAAAAGTCCCTTTACCTGCTGTCTAGTTTTTACTTTCACAGACTTATCTTTCAGGAAAGCTTGCACATTGGCTTGCCAAGATTCAGGAGAATGATCTAACCATCATGACTTCTAAAACTATCAAGGGATGTGACTTAGCCCTTCACTTAGGTCAACATGCTGAAACGAGTGAAGAAATTGATGAATAAGATAACTCTCTATCAACACTGTTTTACATTGGCAATCAAATCCTTCATGTGTCTGAACATTCTTGGTATAAAGATTTGGTTTACTACTTGCAAAATCAAAGATGTCCAGATAACTTAGACACTCATCAAAGAAGAAGGCTCCACCTCAAATCTGCTAGATACATCATTATAGAAGACTTCTTGTTTAGAATATCTATCGATGGTATGTTACTTCACTGTGTGAACAAGGAGGAAGCACATAAATTGTTGCAAGAAACTCATGGTTCTTCAAATTTTGTTATTCATATAGGAGGTCACTTTTCTGCTAAAACCATTGCTTTTAAGATTATCAGGAAAGTGTACTATTGGCCTTCAATCTTTTATGATTATTATAATTTTTCGAGATCTTGTGACAAGTGCCAAAAATCTGTTGGGAAAGAACGTTTTTCTGCTATGCCTTTACAACCTGTCCTCCCCGACTTTCCTTTTTCAAAATGCGGTTTGGACTTTATTGGTCCTATTAATCCTCCATCTTTAGCAGGGAAAGTCTTTATCTTGATAGCCACAGACTATTTTACGAAATGGACTGAAGCTGTCCCACTTAAACATTCGCAGGATGAGCAAGTAATTTCTTTTCTTGAAACTAATATTTTTTCCATATTAGGACTTTCTTTGGAAATTATTACAGATAATGGTCCAACCTTTATTTATGCTAAGCTGACCCAATTTTTATCTATGTTGGGGTTTAAACATTTTACCTCATCAGCTTATTATCCCCAAGGTAATGGGCAGGCCGAGTCTACCAACAAGAATCTGGTAAGAATTATCAAGAAGCTCATTGAAGATAAGCCTCGCCAATGACACACTCTCCTCACTTATGCCCTTAGGGAAGATCGCACTACTACCAAGGTGAGCATTGGTTGCACTCCTTTCCAGCTTGTTTATGGCCAAGAATCCATTCTTCCTACCAAGCTGGAACTTTCCTCTCTAAGGTTAATGCTACAGGCCGAAGAATTAAATTCTTCTGATGTTTCTCAAAGAATGAATGCATTTTTCGATTTAGAGGAGGAAAGGACGTTTGCCTTGGATAATATAAAGATAAGGCAACAGACTGTTAAAAGATATTTCAACAAAAGTGTCAAGGCTGTCAAATTTAAAGTCAATGAGAAGGTATTGTTGTGGATTCAACTCATGCTGATAGAGGAAGGCATTCAAAGTTCCAAAAATTATGGCTAGGTCCTTTTAAAATCGCTTTTGTCCTGGTCGCAAATTCTTACATTCTAAAAAACTTATAAGAGCGATTATTTTCCTATATCACAAACGGTTCCCACTTAAAACACTACGTGGAACCAACTTAAAATTTTTAACACTGTATGGAATGTTTTCTGTATAATAGGTTGTTTCTTGCTTTGATTCTACATTTTTGTTGTTACATTTCTGTCATTTCATTCTATTTTTTTTCAATTCTACTTTTTTCATTTCCGCTATGACATTTATTGCTATTTGTTTTTATTTGACTTCATTTCTTGTCAAAATAAAATGTTGGATCAATTTTTCCACAATGACACTATTATGCAAAGTATTGTTAATCAATCACAATCAGGTTACACAGTTGTCATGATGTTCCCCTTGGAAGCATCATTGAAATTGTTATCTGCTTCAACTGTTGTTTTATAAGATAGTTGGTTTTATCCCTCTTTTGCTTTCCTTTTCTTCCATCCATTTCAAGATTCAAAAGAGAATATTAGAAAATTTTTCTCCTTGAAGTAAAGAACACTTTACTATGATTAATTGAATGATTACGCTTACAGGGATAAACCCCCTCATACTTAACACTTTCCATGAGTTATTCCCAAATTCCCAGTCATTTTTCCCTTAAATCCACTCACTTCCCCCTGTGGCATAATCATTTTGATGTATATCTTCTTGATCCGATGTTACTGGTCTACGAAACTAGACATTATGAGTTATTAATCTGTTGGAAACAGATTTCCTTGTGGAGTCGCCATTTTGTTGACAATTAAAATCGCAATGATGAATTCCACCCGCAAAGGATTTCTAAAGAACTATTATTTAATTATGATAATAATATAATACTAGTAGGTGTGACCCCCTTGTAGACTAGAGGCACAAGGATAGACATATTACACATATTTTGCTATTGTTATGATGTTGCCTACATAGTCCTACATTTTTTATGATGTAGTCTTGGTTTCATTTGGCGTGATAATGAGTGGTTAATGCATTATTGTTGAATGTTGTTGGTAATCACTTGCGACACAAAACAATTTCCATGGGTATGAGGATCATGTTGTTTACATGTGCTATGTTATAACCTTGTTACTAATTCATATATTGATTACTTATCCAAATATATGCAAGGGATAATTAAATGGGAGCTAGCTCAAACAAAAGAAAATAAACTATGGAAAAGTTCTAAAGCTATGGAAAAAGGATTATGGATAGACCTTGTGACAATGGGTGACCTAGCTATTGTATTAGGTGTTTGGTTAAAGGACTATGCAAATTTTATTTAAGTAGAATGGAGGCATATATAGAAACATTGATATTTGATTATCGTGGAGTTATGGCAAAGGATAACATATATATATGACATATCTCGGGTGGACTATGCAATATATATGGTATCAGATCTTACGATGGATATGGCATTGAATTATACATTGGTTATATGGATTGATTTTAATGGTGAATGTATTGCTAGTGGGTTGTCTCGTACATGGAATTGAATGGGGCCAGGTGAGGAAGTGACGTACATTTACTGCATGTCACTCTAAACCTCCCTATCGCCCGTCACCCTAGCATTGTTCCATTGTTTCATTGTTTCTTTGTTGGTTGTGAAGCTCCATGTTTTCAGGATTGGCAAGGAGAAACTCGACTGATTCACCATTTAAACGATTTTCCCCTAGGTATGGCTCTGAACTTTCCATCCATGATGGACTCTCTATTTTATGAATCAAATGGTGGCTTAGGAATGCATGTATTCTGTGTTATCTTGAGTTTTTCGACTGTGTGTAAATATGATGTTATGTTTCTCTGTGATGACTGCGAAATGTTGATAATTGTAAGCAGAGTAATGGGTATTATTGAATATAAAGGTTGTGCATTGGTTATTTGCTTGGTCAATGTTATTTTTTATGATGGTTCTCTCTGGAATAATGGTGACAGTGGTGAAATGAAGCTCTGAGTTTGATGGTTGAGGGTTCTTAACCATTGTTCTCCGTATAAGTGGTTGCCAACTCGTTTTACCTCTCGGTCATTGTTAAAATCTTTATCCAGTTGCAGGGAAACTGTCGATTGTTGGGTGCTTTTGTTATATAAACCCTGAACTATTGTTGATGGCATGTTCTTTACAATATTTTCACCGAAATATTTCCAAAGGTCCAGTCTTGGTTGACCTGAATGTTAATGCAGGCCTGTATGGGTATCGAATGGATACGAGTTATGTCTTGGCATTCTTTCACAAAGAATGTTGTGTGTTCTCACTGTCAATTGCTTTCATAGGTTATCAACCTCCCGAGTTTTGGAAAGATACATTATCTCTCTGTGTTTTGAGTACCCTCCACTGTTTATGTTAACCCTCATTCCTCTGTGGAAAGTGTTAGAGGCACCTATGTGCAACTGTGTTGTTTTACTCGAATTGCCTTTTTCTCTCCTCGGGCATTCACTTATGATTCTGTCAAAGGTTTGGAAGTATAAAACAAAAGACTGTATTTTTTTTAGAAGAGCGTGGCTCTCTATTTTCAAGATTACATTGTGGTCTGTGGTTGATTAATCGATGGAAAATGGATATGAGGATTTGAAAGACCATTATCTCTTTGTGTTTAAAAAAAAATAAAAGTAGGCTTTCGTTGCCTCTTCGCATTTAATTTTTTAAGAGCCCGACTCAGACTCTGATTTCCTCTTCCCTACTCAGGCACCTTCTGGGGTTTGTCAAGTTTTAGGTTATCAATTTAATGATTGTGGGAGTTTTAAGACATGTAATCCCTCGTTTATAAACCCATCCTTCTGGTTGAATCTTTGTGTGGTCCTTCTGTGATGAATTTGTTTGAACAAATAAGAAAGAAAATGAGTGGTTACATACAATCGAGAGGTGTCTTTCTATTTGTTTATGGTCTCGATCATTGTGTTTAATCCAACACGATATTGATTGCATAAGAAGACACCTATGTGATTTTTACCAAACTGGATTAGGGTTATGGAAATTTAAAAGAGGTGCCTATGTGTTAATTTAGTTATGTTCGCTTCACATATGATATGGTTCTATGGGAATCATCGTGCATAATATCATTTGTTTTTAAAGGAAGTTTATATATGTACAGAATTTCTGATGCCCTATTGTCGTACCCCCGATGTTTGATGTCGCTCAACCACCACTTATGAGGGCTCAACAGGTGTCGAAAAATCTCCTGTGGTTTTTCTGATGTTGGACTATCGTCGGTATTCTGACTCCCCTAACGTCTGACGACCAACGACCTTTAAAAATTTGATTTCAAAGGACAACCAGAAAACTACTGAAGATGTCTGTCGGTCTACCGACGGATATTCCGACGCTATCCCGTCGATGTGACTGACGAGCGTGTTGTAGTTCCAATGCTTTGCTGGAAGCATTTCCTGTCGGAAGTCCGAATTGTAGTTGTCGGAAGACCGACGGACCTGAATATTTAAAAAAAATAAAAATTGTTGAAAAGAGGCGAGACATTATTTTTCTCAAGTTCATAAAAGGCACAAAAGGTTTCTTCAACACTAACTAGCCCATTCTAGTTGCCAAATTCTACAAGATCCTGGAGAAAATCATCGGTTGGATCAAGCTTCAGCAAAGGCAGAGATGGATTGGTTGTTGCAATTGGAAATGGGGAAAAGAAATGGCATGGAATTTATCAAAAGATGATTCTATCAAGTCATAGGGCAAATAAATGGCATGGAATTTATCAACATTAGTCCCTCATGGCCGCATAAATGTATTGTCCATGTTCATACCAAACCAAAATTTATTCACTTGTAGCAACTATGGGATTCACAAAATGGGTTTAGTAACTCTAATCATCTAGTCATACCATTTGTTGAAAGTGGCCTCATTGAATGCAAAATTCTTAGTGTCCTTCCAACTCTTCCAAGCATCAAATTGCAATGAAAGAATTTGTTGATTGGGCATGGGATGAATTTATATTCCCTATAGGGGATTCCATTTCCACATCCCAAAAGCAACCAATGGATAGCCAAAGATGAATTAGGTGGATTATGTGTGGGGATTATCACATGCCTGAAAGACTTCATCTATTAATAACTTAAACCATTTCAATTTAGTTCCCTGCACACATAATTTAGTGACAAATTGAGCATCTAGGTTGAATTATTCCTTGGTGTATTTACACATGAGATGGATTGCAATCAACTAGCAAGAAAATGGCCCTCGAAGTTAATAATCAATGAGATGATGTCACTACAACCTCCCCTATATGTACCATACTTGTGATATAGGCTAGGTTCATCCTTATTGTGACCATGCTTTCTCATAATTTAAAATGCATGGGAGACATATTCCCCCTCCATAGACAACCTTGTTAAAATGTGTACATCCTGCACATGTATAGGGTATTCCCATTCAATCCATATGTAATGCCAAAGACCAACAAGTCATGCAACACCACAAAATTATATTTAYAKAGRGGTTCAAACATAGGCTTCCAAACTATGGCAATGTCACTAGACTCAAATGGAATGTAATCAAGATAGGCTTCATGTCTAGGAACAAGTAATCATCAATGAAGTTTTTGTTGACCAGTCTCATTTTATCAACCTTCCAATGCAAATCCTATAAAAATTCAACTCTCAAATCATAGAAATCTATTGGAACTACTTCTTTTTTTCACAGTGTAGCTTTCAGAGCCAAAACCCTTCTTGTCAATGCCTTACAAATCTAATAAAAATAAAACTAGATTTTATCACTCTAAACTCTACAAACTCTCGTCAATGCCTTACCCTTCTTGTCAATGCCTTACCATTTAGCTTTTGCCAAGAACAATCTGTTATACCAAGAAACATTCTTCAGAAAGTTCCTCTTCTAATTTCTCAGGCGAAAAATCAGTTGGTTTTGATTGGAGAATTCCCTTGTCTTGTATAGGTATCAACCATGGACACTCTGATTTTATGCCTGAGAAATTAGAAGAGGATCTTTCTGGCATAATTCACTTGTCTTGTATAGGTCTTAGCCACAGAATCTCAGGCTTAAAGTGCTTCAAAACCTGCATACAACAATGACCAAATTACTTCAATTGTCACTAAACAAATTCAATAGCTAAATATTGTCTAACCTTCAATATCTAATTAAACAAATTATAAGTATTTAAACAAATACATATCGATCTTTATGGGTATGGGGAACAATATCACATCCCAGAAATTGTACAAAAAATTGCAATGGAGGCTAGTTCAGATTTTGTCAGAATTACATATTTAGCCCCAGGAGAATCAAAACAATGTTTAGTATAAAATAGAAATAGACTCACTGCAACTTGATAGCCTTTTGATCCCAAATCCACTTTTCTGTGAGTCGATATTAAAACTCTTAGACGGGACGACCAATGACAAACATAAGAGGATTTAAAAGATACATAAAAAATAACGGTCATAACCATACTCTAGCTACAAACACAAAAATTGCAATAGCTACCAACTCTGAAGTATATATTTACCCTGAGGCGAATCAAAAAAATCTTGAGAATAAACCATTGTAACAATCATTGATTTTTATCAACACAAAATTAAATCACAAAATCGTTTACAAAATCCAAATGCCACTTATAGTTCAACTTCAGTGTAGAAAATAGAAATCGACGTGCTACAACTTGATAGCCTTTCAGCACATTGGACAGGGTCGCTATTAAAAATAAAATAAAATAGGGTTTTAAAAGAATAAAGGAGAAACAAGGAAAATTCTATAACTAGAACATATAATAGAATAAGCTTTGCAATTTCAACATATGGCCAACATATACAATTGAAAACCAACTAATCACTAAATATTGTCTAACCTTCAATAGCTAATTAAGAAATTATATAACTATGCGATTTATGAAACATTACTTTGGAGATTATAAAAGAAAAATACACCCTTCAAAACAATGATGCATCATATATATAATTAAAACTTCTAGACCAAACCCCTTATTTGTGTTAGTTTCACCTCCAAGATACAGTGCCATGATTTGCTTCATGCTCAATAGTTTTTCCATCAGGACAAACTTAGACAAGACAACAAAATCCAAGATTATTCAATGGACATATTTAACCTCCAGGATATTCCTACTCAAGATAATAGATCACTACATTGGACAATCTAGAATATTAAATAAAATATGTATTTAAAAAAAATTATTCAACT
>SNQJ01S0042088.1:25764-60110 GCA_010110895.2 Picea sitchensis
GCTCTTGATCTTTTGTTTGCCTTTGGAACGCCTGTCCGCCTGCAGCTCGTCCCACCATAAGGATGCATGTCCCTTCAGCTTTGTGACTGCATGCCTCACCTTCTTGTCCTCTTCGATATCTTCGTAATCGAAGTAGGTGTCGAGTGCTCGGATCCAATCCAGCATCTCCTCTGTGTTTAGACTCCCCTCATAGACGGGAATGTCCATCTTAGTCTCTGAGCTCATCCTGGAAATGGCTCTAATCAACCTCTCCATCGAGGCATCTTCTGCTGAGACCTCTTCTGCCTCATGTCCAGCTTCCTCCTCCACCTCGGAATCGCTGAACTCCACTGCGTCGATTCCACGCCTTTGGGTGGTCTCCATTTCTTCGAGTCTCACCCTGAGATCTCGGATTTGATGTTCCATCTCCGGGTTACCCGTTGGTCTACCCCTTCTTCGCGCGTCCCTGTCCTCACGATCAGGGGACTTCCTTTCTCTTCTGGGTGGCATTATGTATTTTCTTCTCTCTACTACCTGAACAAAGAGGATTCCTACACCCGCTCTGATACCACTTGACACAAGTCGTGAGTATCAGAGTGCTTTCCTTTCCTCTCTCACTCCTCCTGCCTGAAATATACAGACAAGATCGTCAGG
Source organism: Picea sitchensis (assembly GCA_010110895.2). Classification (NCBI taxonomy): domain Eukaryota; kingdom Viridiplantae; phylum Streptophyta; class Pinopsida; order Pinales; family Pinaceae; genus Picea; species Picea sitchensis. Next base: position 26,398 of record SNQJ01S0042088.1, read on the forward strand.
CTCTGATACCACTTGACCGCAACCTACCCTCGATGGCACGGCCGCTCTCTAGGACCTCCACTAACCTCGGCCCGAAGAGAAACAATGCTCTTCCAACTCCTCTCGGGAGTTTTTGTCACCCGCAGGGCTCTCTGCTAATCTCTCGGCAATTTCTTCGGGGAATCGGGTTTCGTGGTATCGCGAACCCTATGCACACTCCTCGCACATCTCCAAACTCCGAGTCCCGAAACGTCGACCTCCCGACTCGACCCCACCTGTCCTCCACTTACTCCTTGGGGTCCCACTTGACCATGTCACCTCGGGACTTCGTGGATCGCGGATCCAAGATACAAGCGCTCTGGCATCGAAAACCCCGAATGCCGATTCCACGATTCTCCGGATTTGTGCCACCTGTCCGCATCACAATCGACGGCTTCGATTAAATCGGGGGATCGCAACTCGCGATTTCGACATGCATGCAACTCTTTCACTCACCAACCCCGATATGCCAATATGAAAATGGTAAACAAACTCCTCCGGCGCCTACGAGTTAGCTCCCTCGCAACTCCTCCGCGATCTGACGGTTTGCAGGGTTTCGAAGATCTACTCGACAACTTCAAGTCGTCGATTCTCTTCCTCTTGAAGAGTTCCCCACTTTACCACCTTCGCACTGTATGAACTTCACTGGGGTCTGTTCCCTCTGTGAAGCAAAGGTGTTATCCCTCTTGAGATTCTGTAACTCTGACTCCTTCAGAGATCTTTTCGAGCACGCCCCTCGCACTCGACCTTCAACAACTCTCAACCGTGCTGAAGTCTTCCAGGTCCTGTGCGTTCAGAGTCACAGCAAACCCGGATTCACCCTTCTCAGACTTGCTACTGAGACTTCAATCTGACCTGCACTTCACCTGCACGGTTCGAATAACCCAACACAACTCTGGTCGATGAGAATGAGAGTTTAACTGTAGAGCCTCCTCAACGCACTCTATGTGGAGGAATTCAACTGCACCCTATGTAGGAATCTCCTGGCTTAAACAGAGAAACCATTGAAACTCATTTCTCATTCTCTCAGGTTATGAACCTAATATGCAATCACATACACAACATATAGGAGATAAGCATAAAGAGAAGCAAGTATGCAACATCATAACATCAACAACACACACAATTCAAACACAACAATGGAATTGAATCAAAATCTCTCTTCTATTAATTCAATCTGTACATGGATGTTCTTCTCAAGTTCTCTGCCTGCTCCTTGCTCCTCAATGCTTGATAACAATCCAGGATAATAATACAATGTACAAGGAGGGTGCCTATATTCGTTTTCCCTCCCAGGAGTAAAAACTATCTAATCTTCAGCTAATTCCTATCTAACAACATTTAAAACAATTTAATGCCTTCCTATATATAATACAATACAAGTGCGCTCAGCTTTGAATGCCTTTAGTTAAACGGCAGCGCAAAAATCTTCAAAGTGATTCAAAAATGTATACGCTGGTGCTGTCCAGCTGTTCTTCTCTTTCCTTCATGCTGGCTCGCTTAATGAAGTCGTAGATGCTCCTGCATCAATTGTTGATAGACTGACCAAGTACACACACTTGTGTGCACTCTCTCATCCCTTCAAAGCTACTACAGTTGCCACCGCATTCATGGAGATAGTTCAAAAGCTACATGGAAGACCAAAGATTATTGTAAGTGACAGAGATCCCATCTTCACTGGACATTTTTTGATAGGATTATTTTCTTGTTTGGGTACCCAATTTTCTCATAGCTCATCCTATCATCCTCAATCTGATGGACAAACTAAGAAAGTGAAAAAATGACTGGAAGGCTACCTTCATTTCTTTTTCTCTGATAAACAAACACAATGGTTCAAATGGTTACCATTGGAAGAATTATGGTATAACACTTCCTTTCATATTGAACAAAAATGACACCTTTTATGGAACTCTATGGATACCACCATCCTTCCATCACTTCTTCTCTAAAAGAAAAATCTAAGGTTCAAGCAGTGGAAGATCACATTGAGCATCAACAACAAGTTCTCCAAATTTAAAGGACAACTTGACCATGGCACAAAATCGCATGAAAAAACAAACATATCAACATCATAGTGAAAGAAGTTTTGAAGTAGGGGATTGGGTGTTTTTAAGAACTTGACCATGGCACAAAATCAGTATGAAAACAAACATATCAACATCATAGTGAAAGAAGTTTTGAAGTAGGGATTGGGTGTTTTTAAGACTACAACCATACAAACAGATGTCCCTCAAGCAAGCCAAAAAGGATAATAAATTATCACCAAAGTACCATGGCCCTTATAAGGTTTTGCAAAATATCGGGTACTATGAATACAAATTGGAGTTGCCTCAGATCTTCATGAATACACCTAGTTTTCCATGTTCCATGCTTAAAGAAGGTTATAGGTGACAGATCCCAATTCAAACTACATTGCTAGAACTTGATGAGGAAGGATAAATCATATTGATCCTAAATCCATCACTACACAAGAGTTCGCCAATCGAGAATAGATCCATTTCAGATTATCTCATTAAATGGAGGAAACTACCAGCCTAGAGATTCAACTTGGGAAGATGAGTCTTTATACGTACATTCAGAGTTACCCAAGTGTTGCGGAAAACACTTGTCTCAAGGAGGCATGTTTAAGCCCTAATATTGATCATTACCCCTTAATTGGGGCAATACATTAGTAATTCATTTATTTATGTCATGTTTATTCCATTAGTTGTAATTATACCTCCTACTCCTATATATACCAAGGAGACATTTTCATTTGGAATCATCTTGAATTGTACATTTATGTGGGCATAAGGTGTTGCCCCCTTGGAAGAGGCTTATTATCTGAATTTCATTTTTCAAGGTGTTGAGTACTTATTCTAAGGTTTCTTTTTATATGCCACATTGATATTTGGTTCTTAACATGTACCCAAAGATCCAACGAATGACACTTTCTACGGAACCTCAAGCGTTTGATTTCTAGGACTTTGGGTCTTTGGGAGGATTTACATCCACACACACCAAAACCATGAATCTTTTGAACACTCCCTATATCACCTTAGGTGACGTTATCACATTACATCACTTAACATTTTTCCAATTGTGGGGCATGCAGTAATGGTTTTGAGTAACCCGCTTTTCATCCCATATTTCTTCGACACACGTGAACCCTCAAAGGCAAATGCAGCTTTTATTATGATCTATTTCGATAATTAGCTTCTATGCAAATTGGGTCCCCACAATGTCTTCTTGGTCATCGATCTTGATGTATCATGATCAGCCATTGTGGGTCCTCCGACCTTAACTATGTTACGTAACCTCGGGTTCCACTAACCTTTCACACATTGTATGCCACATGGCGGAATAATATCGACTTATACATGGCCCATTCAAATGGGTGACACTCATCACATTCCAAATTCCATTTCAATATTCCACAGTTCGGAATCCACTTACACTTGGCATGCAACCCATGTGTCCACATCACCTCCAGGTGACATCATCATGAATCACCACTTCAAATCTTTAGGTTTCGATAGTTTCAACTCCTCTACGATCTCTTTTTCCTAGAGTGCTTTCTCCCAGTTCACTATCTACCGATGTGTGTCCTTCACAATCAGACAATTGCAATCTGCTTTGGGATTTCGGGAGTTTTTCACACTCCACAATTGAAATATCCCAGATTGACTTTTCTTTTCTTTCTCAGGAACACAACATATAACGGTCAGACTCTTTTCCTATGATCTATGGCATAGATCTCCTTCGAAATTGTGTGTCTCAGCTCATTCTAGTTCTCCTCCCGGACAGTTAAACTTCTAAAGGCTTCCAGGATAACCTTCCCGCACCTTCTCCAGATCTAACAATCATAAAGGCTGTTTTTCTCCTGAACATATTCTATGGCTCCAACACCCCAAGTATTGAGCTCTCTTTGTGGTCAAATACCATGTTGTCTGTGGTTTTATTCTCATCAAGCATTCTCCCCGAGCTTTGTAACATGTCCAAGTAACCCCTTGGCACTTAACAACATTCTAAGGTTCGAAATTATTCCTCTCGAAAGCACTATTTCCACTCGAAACCTTGGTTCCAAAGAACACTTATCCCACCCATCTAGGCTCAAAGGATGAAGCCATCTGGATACCATATTGTAATGTCCTAACCATCAACCCCACTGTCAATGCTAATGCTACTACATGGAACATTCTCATACTTATATATATAACATGCATCATATAAAATTAACACATTAAACTAAATAATACAGAGTAATCACAGGATTACTGCTAACATATATAAATAATGGAATTAACAAGAATTCAATTGCAACCGAATACATGATAATATTGCAAGAATCAAAGACATGCACTTTAATCTGAAATTAAACACATAATGATACTTATCTTTGAAACCCAGAAAGTAACTCCACCAACCACATGCATTCCTTCCACCTAACCTCCCATCCTTAGTCCATGCTTTTCATCACACTTAGCAGTGGCTCACCCCCAATTCATAATTTACTTAAGGTCCAATCAAGCAAGGAACTTATACTAGACTCCAGGTTACAAGAAAACTACATAGAGCAACCGCATGATTTTGTCCAGAGCCTTCATGCCCACTACCCATAGAATTTGATTCTGCCACGCATTTTCCATCCAAGAGAGCATACCTCACAAGCACACCCATTGGTGCTTCCCTCTCTAGGTCTTAGTAATAGGCCATATAAGGAATTCTCAAAGCTCTATAGAAACTACAGGAATCCCTCTAGAATATCTCACTTCCTCAACACACACTCTCACATGGAGAGAATTTCTCACAAGCCTAACAACCCACCTCTACAGTATCCCATGGGCCTGACAACCCACTTCTTCAACACACTCTTTGACTCAATTCCAACCGAGTGAGGGAAAATGCAACAACATCAACACTGCTGACACAAGGATGACAAACTAATAATAGAAATGGGCATAGGCCCAAAAATGTCAATGGTCAGACGCTAAGACACAACACATGTAGGTGATTACCTAGGTGTCTTGTTCCACAGAACACATAGAAAATTCATGGATTTCAGATCTTTGGTGCATGCATGAATAATTTCTGGGGCAATAAAATATAGCCACAGGATTCACGGGAATACACTAACCAAATTCATGGATCTCATTTTCGTAGGATGCATGACAAGAAATTTAAGCTGAGGTCTATCACAGATGTCGTTTTAGATGGAGGATTGGGAGTAATCATAAACGTGTTAGGTTCCTAACCCGTACATAGGTAGATAAATGTATTCTGATGTAATAAAGGTCAATATTAATAATACCTTCAATAAAAATAGAATATATGGATGTAAGAAGACCCATTGAAGCTTTGCTTCTAGAAGGATCTTCTAGATGCTTCTTTTAGTATAATAAGAGTCGAGGTGCTGAGAACCCTAGCTTGATATATTGTAATAGAGCACCGCTTCGATCGAGGTTGAACCTCAAGAGGCTTGTGAACATTACTATCTCGATTCAAAGTGCTATTTCTATTGCTATTTGTATATCATTTCTCTCGTATTGTCAAGATTATGCTAGATATTTTACTCTTTATTCTGCCCTTTCTAGCATTTCACTTTCTCGCTGCATATTTTATATATCTCGCATCTTGCAAGTGGTATCAAAGCACTTTCCTTGGCGTAAATTGTGGGTATTTTTTTTCCGTGGTAGAGACATATTCCCACGCCTTTAAGCCACAGATCTTTTCGCCAAACATAAACCCGCGGGTTGAGGGATTCATACATCGAGAAATACAAGGTTCTGTTTATCGCGTTGGTTGGCCACCCTTGTAACCCCGTTGGTACCCCTTCGAAAGGTAGCGCATAAGACAACACATGTGTACGGATCGGTCTAGATTTCTTGAATCCCTCTTCAGATAAACCTATCGGTCGTCGGATCGCTATAGTGTCACCGGTGAACATCACTCGAAGATACTTATACCCGGGTAGTCGGTAGTATGGCTAAGGGTATGGTCTATCCTCCTTAGTTAGTGCCCGAGATATTGGGCCGAGTACTACTATTGGACCCCGACGTATATCGAGAGCTATAGCATAGGGCAAACCTTTGTCCGAGAACCCTTGAATACCTAACCCTTTGGGGAACATAAACAACAATATAAACAAATTCAACGGCGGAGATCATTTCACCCACATCCAAAGACTGCTGTTAAATACTCTCTCGTTCGGGAATTTGGGATTTCTAACATCGCTAAAGATTCTTCGCATTCAGCATAACCCTCAGAAATAAGTAAAAAAAAGAACTGAAATTTTTTCACCATTATTTGAGACTTATTCCATTAGACTCATCTCTTCGCTTTTATCACTTTCATCCATATCATTTTCTCCAAAATTTCTGACCCCGTCAAGACCCTTTTCACCACCCATTTTTCACCATTATTTGAGACCTATTCCATTAGATTCATCTCTCTTTCTCCCTTTATCACTTTTATCCATATCATTTATCTGCAAAAAAAATTTGACCCCGCCAACTCCCTTTTCGCCAGTCACCCATCATCATGGCCCATACCCAGAATCCAAGAACTGAGTCTCGCTTCAACACCTTGCAACATGGTTTACTTGAGACCAACAAGAAGTGCAACAACTTAGTGCTACTTTTAAGCCCCGCGGATGCCTCCATGAATGCATCCGTCTAAATAGCCGTACAGTCCGCAATGGCAAAAGTCAAAAAATGAACTTGAATCTGCCGTTGTAGCACCTTGCACCAAACTCAAAATCCTCTCGATGATGATGCACCTAAAAAGACCGAAGGAGAAACTTTTGCCCATTCCTCAACCATTAATCACTTTCAACAGGACATACGCTTTCCATGGGTGGATGCAACTAAATTTGATGGCTCGCACTTTAATCGGGTTAGTCACAAATGGAACATTATTTCTACAACATTACGCATGACTTTACAACTTCCGGTATGGTGTTCTCCATCTCATCAAGAACGCCGCAATGGTGGAAATGGAGAAAAACTGGCCAAGGATATATTGCTTGGACCCAATGTTGCCGAAATGAGTGAACGCTTTTGACACCGACACTGACCATTGGCCATTTGACAAAATTGAAGCAATCGTACGCCGAATTCTGTTAGCTGCATTTGAGCGCCTCGCTTTTCGAACAGAGGGCATAAATGATGCTTTCTTTCATGAGGCTATCAAGGTCAAGGAGGAGGTTAGGCCCATGTCCTCATGGATCTAATTTTACGATTTGGGTGGAGTACAACAAAAGACAAAGAAGTAATAACAAATTGTTTCCTCTCAAAACCGTAAGCCTTTTTTCTTCCAGCGCCCTAAACCAATAAACCCCAATACTCCCTCCGCCACATTAAAGATCAAAAAATTGACCCAGTCAATGGTCGAATCCATAACTCAAAGTCCTTCAGCACCGTGATGGAAAATATTTCCGTGCCACAACAAGGGAACAAAGTTTTATATTATCGGAGGATATTCCGTATGACGACATGACACTTCCCCTGTTCCCCGAGTCACCAGAAACTTTTTAAATAAACCCTCCTTCCGACTTCCGCATACTTAACCCATCATTTCACGTTTCACCCCAGCTTTCCGCTTCCGTCCTCAAGTTAATCGGTTATGTCAAGCATTGAAAGGTCATCATCTGGTTGATAGTAGCTACTCCACAACTTTATTCATCGCCGCATCGCCAAGAAACCCATCGCTATATCCATGTTGTTAATAATTTCAAATCATGATTGCTAATGAGTGGTTTTGGCGAAATTTGAGGCGCCAGAAAATGTGCGCTCAAATAGGTGACTACAACCTCAACCTATATATGTTTGGCATTGACATGGGAGGTTGCGATGATTGTGTTGGTGCTTAATGGCTCAGAACTCGGGTCCCATTCTCATGAAATTTCGGGAATCTTAACCAATAATTTGACCAAGGTGACAACAAACATGTCTTGCTGCATCATCAAGGGTTCTCCGGAATCATCGGCTTCATCGTGATGGAGAAATTGCTCAAAAAGGTCATTCGTGCCACAGCTCAACTTCATGCCATTCAAGCCACATAGATCCCACCCATGCCCCAAGACCTCCAAGCTCTCTTTTCTAAACATAAAATGGTATTCTCCACTCTGGCGATTCCTCTTCCGCTGTGTCCATATTCCATACCCCTTGTCCTGCAGTTTTCCCAAATTATTACGCCCATATCGCCACCCCTTTGCCCAAAATAATGAAATTGAAAATGGTCCGTGAACCTCAGATCACGGGAGTCGTCCGTCTCTAAGCATCAGTCCTTACCTCTATCGTCATGGTGTTAAAGAAAGAAGGTTCTGGCACATGTGTCCCGACTCCATGCTCAATAAACTCATCATCAAAGACAATTCTATTCCGCCATTGATGACCTCCGGATGAACCAGTGGTGCCCACCTCTTCACCAAGATTGATCTTCGGCTATCACCGTGATCCTGAAAGAGTCCGACATTCCTAAGATGACCTTTTTCACACCTCATGAGGGCTACTAAGAGTTTTTGGTCATGCCTTTGCTGTAACGCTCTCCACCTTTCGATCCTCGCGAAACCATAGTTCACTCTTTTCTTCGCTATTTTGTCCCAGTTTTCGATGATATCCTCATATATAGCAAGACATGGAAGACCATCTGAATCATGTGGATCAAGTTCTCACCCTCCTCTCTCAGCACCATCTTTTCCTCGCACAAATTCAAATGTGCTTTTTGGTGCATCCAAAGTAGAACACTTGGGTCATATCGTGGGCAATGATGGCGTTAGGGTGGACCCAAAAAGATTGAACCTATGCAAGAATGGACGCACCCAAATACTCTCTAAAAGATCGCATGATTTTGGGCCTCAATGGTATTATTATCGCAAGTTCAATAAGAACTATGGAAAGATTGCAGCACCTTCACTTCTCCTTAAAAGAACTCTTTCATCTTGGACTCCAGCAGCTGCTCGGGCTTTTCAAACTTTGAAGATGGCCCTCACTTCGCTGAAAGACATTTGTGTTGGAATGCGACATGCATCGTGGAAAGGCATTAGCGCTTGTCCTTATGCAAGAGGGTCGAATTTTGGCCTTCACTAGCAAGCAAATTTCTGAAAAGAATCTCGGCAAACTTATTTATGAAAAGAAATGTTGGCGATTCGCGATGTAGCTGGAATTATGGCATCCTTATCTCTTGGGACAACGACCTTAAATTAAGATAGACCATCAAAGCCCTTTCAAATACTTTCTCGAACAACGTATTTCCTCCCGGTGAGCAACAAAAATGGGTCACTAAGTTTTTCAAGGCGATTATGAGATCATTTACAAGAAGGGCAAAGACAATGTAGTGGCGATGCACTCGCCCTGTAAATATGAAGATGAAGGATCCTTTTTTTCTTTCCTTCATTGTACCGATTAGCTCCAAGCTGTGCGGCACTGGTGAATGGTTGCAAGACTTCAAAAGTTCCCGCAGATCTAATTCAACAACCTAACAAGGCATGCCCCCGTACTTGGCTTCAGGATGAGTCATACAAAGGTCTTTGTATTTATAAAAATCCGCTCAACCATGGAATTTCTCGAAGCTTCATGCTACACCCACAGCCGGGCACTCAGGTTCACCAAAACATATGACGAGTTAAACGCTCCTTTTTCTAGTATGGTATGAACAGACATCCGTAAGTTTATGGTTGAATGTGAGGTATGCCAACTAATGGCGGGAGAAAAAATCTCCATGCACACTCCAACCTCTTCCAATTCCCCTTGATATTTGTAAGGATATATCTATGGATTTTATTACGTGCTTACCCAAATCGTGAATAAATCGATAATGGTGGTGGTGGATCGCCTTCCAAGTATGCTCATTTTGTGCTCTTTACCACCCATCTACTGCATCCACTGTGGCTCAAAATTTCATGGATAAAGTCTTCACATTCATGGCATAAAACCTATTGCTTCCGGACGAGACCCAACTTTCACAAGCAATTCTTGGCAAGAACCGCTTAAGCTACAAGGCACACCAGCATCTCATCTCACCATCATCCCCTGCATGTGATGGTCAAATGGAAGTCGTGGCTGTGTGAAGTGTTTGAAACCTATCCCAGGTGCTTTTGCATCTAAAACAACACTTGTGGGCCCAATGGTTACCCCTCACCAAATGGTGGTATTAACACTACATACCATACCACCGCATGACCTTTTGAAGCAAAGTGTATGGATAGAAGCCAACGTCAGTTCTCTTCCTATACTTTCATTTCCACCAAGGTCCAAAGGGTTTCCACCAAACACTTTCAGCCCGAGAGGATATCCTTCAGATCTCTTTAAAGAGAACTTGGTCATGGCCTAGAATGAATGAAGGTGTTAGCGATCAAGGTCGTTTGGAATGTCAATTTGTAGAAGGGGATCGTGTGTTTCTGCTGCCCAACCATATAAGCAAACTTCCTCAAGGCCGAGCAGCGTTAGAAGCTAGCACCAAATTTTATGGCCCTTACACACGCTTTAAAGGCAGGGAAATTCGAGATATATCGCTTAGTTTCGGCTTCAACAAATAAAGCTAAGTTACATCTTGTTTTTCATGTGTCCTTCTTGAAGAAGGTGATTGGAACCAGCTAACTTCCCAACCAACCTTCGTGAGTTAGCTGAAGAAGGATCCACAGCCAGAAGCAGTTTTGGACAAACATGAGCATCGCCTGCATCAAAGAAACATCAAGGAAGTGCTAGTACGGTGCAAATATATGAATCCAGCAGATGCCACTTAAACCAACTACCATTCCCCGCAATCAGCTTCGACATCTCAAGCCTCGAGGATATTATTTTTAAGGGGGCTGACATGTTAAGGTCCTAACCAACATAGGTATATCAATGTATTCTGATGTAATAAAGGTCAATATTAATAAGACCTTTCAATAAAATGTAATAAGGCAGACATGTAAGAAGACCCATTAGAAGCTTCCGCTCTAGAAGGATCTTCCTCAGATGCGCTTTTTTAGTATAATAGGAGTCGAGGGTATGAGAACCTAGCTTGGAAATTATTGTGTAATAGAGCACCGCCGACTGGAGGGTTTCCAAGAGGCCTCTTTGAACATTGCTATCTGATTTAATGTGTTATTTCTGTTGTTATTGTGATATCATTTCAGGTATTGTGAAGATTATGCCGGATATTTCATCATATTCTATCATTTCATCATTTCGCTTTTGTTCTCGCGATATTTTTATATCTGGTATCTTGCAAAATGAACCCCCAACTTAGTTGATGCTTCATCCTTTAACCGTGATCCTACTCGTGCCAACACTCAAAGGTCCAATAAAGTGGCCACAGGATTCACGGGAATACACTAACCAAATTCATGGATCTCTATTTTAGGATGCATGACAAGAAATTTAAGATGAGTTTGATCACAGACGTCACATGGTTTTAGATGGAGGATTGGGAAAATTCAGCAAAATGAATCCCCAACTTAGTTGATGCTTCATGAATCGCAGATCCGCCTGTGTCAACACTTGTCTTCCTTGAGATGCATGCATTCCTTTTTTCACACGTTGGAGCTCTATGTGTTTCTCTCCCAGACTTAGGATAAAAACATGTTTGTCACATAGCTTTGGAATAATACAAAATATTATTCTCAAGGACTAAGCCCTCAAGCTTATCCTCTTTCTAACCTTTCAACCCTTTTCCTTACTCCACTCTGTGGAAGTTAGTCCCCATCACTTTTCTTTTCATGGTCACCAAGACACTGATGTTTAATCTTTATTAATGATTTTCATAATTACATTTACAAAAATAGTCTCACTGGCCTTTTAAAACTCTAGGCTCTTCTACCAATAAACACATAAAACTACTAGCTTATCAATACTTGGCCTGTCAGCTTACAAAACATGATTAATAATTCATAAAATGATTACAGCATGTCTCTTCCTTGGGGATATTACAAAAATCAAGAGGGATACATGATATTCTCTCTTTTATTCAGAAAGATCGAAAGTAATCGTCATGAAATATTCTAGGTAAAATTCCAGGAGGAACTATTCCATTGAATAGATTGACCCCAAGAAGCTCCATATAATTCCAAGAATGCATCAAGAAGATGTGTAGCTAAGATACAAATAATATTGCAACACTTCATCAACACAATCACCATATCACACAAGAAGTCAATTTCTAGGTTAATACAAATTTAGAGAGGATATATCATTGAATTCGCGGTTGAAAATCACCAATATTTTTCTATGGGTGGAAGAAATTTTCAAGAAAGGTGTGTGCGATAGACTATTGAAGGAAACTCTCTTGTGGATCAAAACATTCTTAATGGAGGAGAGGATGATATTTCCTAATCGAGATGACATCCTAAACACCCATGCTTGGGGTAGGGTGATTTTTGTGTATGATCATGACCTAAGAAGGGAAAAGGGTTCTTTGAAAGATGGGAGAAGATCAAGAAATGAACGCAAGAAATGAGAGAGACTTAAGGATATCTACCATTTCTAAGAAGTGGTGGTACGGAAAAGGGAAATAAAGAAGCAAAGGAGTCTGAGGTGTTGTGAAAATAAATCATATCAAAAGGAACAAATGAAATAAAGATGGAAGAATTGAGGAAGATAAGAAGAAAATAAATATTGGACAATCTAAAATTACAACAGAGAGAAGTGAAGAAAGGAGCAATACGCATCGGTGGATGAGAGGAAGAGTGTGGAGAAGAAAGGGAGGATGAAGTAGGTCTAGACCTTGTAGAAGACCAAGAAGATTCAACCCCCGATATCAAGAAACATCAGGAATCAAGTAGAGAAGGTTTCTCTAGAGGAATAAAATGAGACGCCCCAAATCAAATAAACCTACCGAGAGGTCAGTGGAACTATCCCCAAATCACCCATCCCCTAGGTGTCCTTTATACTCATGGTAAATTATACACCACCTACTTCTATTTCTATTCCATCGCATTGATTTAGTTAGAATCATTCTGTAAGTGTAAACACTTGGAGGATTTTTGGATCCCTTGGCATATCGCAACCATGGCCATTAGGTTTCATTTTAATAGGAGACAGACCCGTAATGGCCGAATATGGAAGGATCGACGTCCGATACCCATAATTTTGTGGTGAAGGGGACAAAGATGTAGAGAAACATCATTTTATGAGGCCATATGGATGTCCAGAGGGACTCTCAATGCAAACAAGTTAGTAGATTTTCATACTAGCTTGAGGGGCCATGCTCTCGTACCGGTACATGAAGGATATTGAACCTGGGATGCAAGGACAAGAATTCACCCTTAGCCAATTTCATTTGAATTTCATCGCTGAATTCAAACTACATCAGTCAGAGAAACAAACTCTCTCTGAGTTTCAGGAGATTCAACAAAGGGAAGGAGAATATGCCTAAGAGTACAAGAAAAATTTTAAATATTTTATTAAGAGGCTAGCACATCCAATTCACAAAGATCACTAGAGGGAATGGTATATCCAAGGATTACTACCTCTAACAAAAATTCCTTTAACGCAGCAATGGATAACCACCTTAATAGACACCTTGGAATATTTGATGAAGATAGAATCCATGGAAAGTTATCCATGGATGACTAGGCCTCCAGTAGATAAATTTGTCACAACTACAAGGACAAATATCGCTCATGTAAAATATTCAAGAGTTAACCACACCAATACCAGGATGGCCTTAGGTTTGATGCATAGGATGCTACATAGAAGGGCATCTAGAAAATCACTCTCACGACATGTGAATGGGACGTCCTCACAATCTGATGGGACCTTCTTTAGGGCCAATGGGAGGATTTTCATATGTATCTGATCTAAACCCAAACCCATGTACAGGAATTTTCCTATTATGCGTATATACGGTTGTGTCTAATACAATACACTGTGAGTTTTTTCGCATCTATGACCCATGCCAAAAATCAACGTAGAGAATTGAACACACTTGCCGCATGCATTAGGACCGCATAACATCATGGTAAATGAAACAACCCAAGGATATGGAAGAGGTCGGGGAATTGGTGGTGGAGGTGTATTTAGAGGAGGAATAAAAAGAGGCCGAGGGTCGAGAATATGATACAACTGCAATGAACAACATCACTTGGACAAATACTTCTCTCATCCAATATGACCATGGTGCTCTCACTGTAGGAATAATGGGCACGCAACCGAAGATTTCCCTGAACTGATCGGGAAATGGGAAGATCGGATTCGTTAATGATGATATAATATCATAAGCTCAGAATTAAAAAGGGGAATTGACTAATCAACTACCTAAAATTAACATATTTAGTCATGGAGTAGCAAAAACTAGGGAATAGGCTGACAGTCGGCCCAAAATTTAGAAAGTTGTTCCCAAGGATGACATGTATAACCTTGTGAAACAAAAGTTGTGTTTAAAAAATGAAGTAAAAATATTTAAGAGCATCCCCACTTTGGAAATAATGGAGAATCCTCCTAAATTTTCCTCTCAACCTAACCTCATGCAAGCCCCTACCTCACCACCAACACCTAGAAACTTTGCAATTCCAAGGAGACGCTTTGACCAGTATCAAAGTGTAATCAATCTCTCATTTCAATTGTTCTTGATATCCTAGGGGATGACCAAATTACAAATAATTTGCGCAACACCCTATACCTCATACTGGGAAATGAGGGAACCCAAGAAGCCATAGTAAGGACCAACCTCCCAAAGAAATAAGTCATAGAATACAAATAAGAAAGGTGTGAATAGAAAATAATTTAGGTTAGAAGTCTAGCTAGATGACTTTGAAATCAAAGATGTTGAGGATTTAGATTCATTTAACATTCTATTTAAATATTTTTTTCCACGGAAACTAGTACTCATTCTTGCAGGAAGGCTAGAAAATGTGGAAATAGATATTGTGGGAGCACATTCACAACTAATTTTGAGGCAATTGAAATCATGGGAGATAAGGATCCCTACCCCTCTCTTCTTGGAATTAATTGGGAATACAATAACTATTCCATCATTGATCTAAAGAGGTACACCATAAAGTTTGAAGTAGATGGGATAAAATTAGTTCAAACCTTAGATCCATGTTTAGGGCCTAGATACATATTGAACCAAGGGACCACAGGAATCATATCCTCTTGAAATACTATACACCATAACAACAGGAACTTAGACCAGACATTACATAAATCCCACCGCATATGGATCGGTAAGTTGGAGAAACATACAGTCTACTGACCAAGATTCAAAAGTCATGTTTCACAGTTGGCAACAAGGTTCATATGAGCGATTATCAAGATGATGCACAATTTTCAAGGAAACGAGATGGATTGGAAACGAGGTCAAACAACACCCAACATATAACAGTACCTCATAGGTACACAATTTTATTGCTAGCATGGAAGAGAAAATACCGACGAATGAAAGGATCCTTGTTCTTGACTTATCTTTGCAAGACACCCATGCTAGATGGTGGGCCATCCATAAAGCCTTGATTATGGAGTGGGAAGATGAAAAAAAATCCATACGATGTTGATTCCAAAGAAGGGATCAACAACAACCGAAGAAGAGATGAATATAATTTTCAAGATAAAAATCGCTTTGATCGACAATATGACCCTAAAGTGCACTTTGAGCATTGCTTAAAGTAGTGGAGATTTGTGGAAGTACCCTCTCACCTATGGGTTTGGGTATTTCTCCATTCACTGGTTCCAATCCCAAAATCTTGGTATATACATGAGGATACCGTAAGACAAACAAGTTGTTGGCATACCTTATAAGATCTATTTTTCAAGGACTTCTCCTTCAAAAGTAAGTACCCTGAGCTTGACACAGTCCTTCAAATAATTAGGGAAATGATTTTTACTGACACTTGCAAAAAGAGATCAAGTCCAGTAGCATGTGTTGACCATGTTCATTTGCTTCAGCCTAGTCCTTTAGCCTTGCAATTGATAAGATATTTGTACCTACCGTGTGTTGAGAAAGACCTCGAAAAACCCGATGACTTAGTGTTAGAGAAAATATCTCTTCTATGGCTAGTAAACCACAAATGTGATGGAAATAACGTTGTAAATCAATCCCACATCGTGCTATGTAAAAAAACATGCTATCAAGACAAGATAAAAGGTCACCTCGTCCAAATGTTTGATGAAGCCCACTGCTGAGCACCTGACTCAAAAGCAATACACTTGGCAAATTGTCTTCTCAACAACCAAGAAACACAAGCATATGGTGATAATATATAATGTTATCACATTCAATAGAATAATCCATCAACAAATATAAAAAAAATACTTCATGGAATAAAAATTCAAATATTTTGGTGACATTAATTGGACAAGAAAGAGTATTTCTATTAAAATGTAATCACCTATGAATGAATTACAAACTTTCATGTTAGCATAGTTCAGAACTGAGAAAACATGTTCCTTTCAACAAGCTCCACCACTTCTCAATCCTCCACCAAAGCTAAGCTCATATAAGAGAGACAATGAGGTCCTCAAACAAGTAGGGAAGATTTTGGGGGATGAACAATATGTTCAGAATTTGTTATAAAGGGATGCGTGACTCAATATGAAGTGAATAATTTCTCTAGAGTAAATTTTCTCTCTAAAGTTGAATTCATCTCCTCTTTTCCATAGCTTGATTTGTTCTATTTGTATCTTTCAAGTGGAACTAAAGGGTTGATCTTAACGCTTGCAAAGTATATGGAAGGTCAAGGAATATGGATCCCGCAATATGGCATGGAAACCCGACATCATTTTTTAATAGTAGGAACAAATCTTGATGTACATAAATGTGCAACTTGCATATACCATGTTGTACTCATAGGTAGGGTGCATATATGTGGAAAAATAATGTTTTATCTTTAGGACGGTAAAAGGACTTCAAGTCTGCATAGGAAAATTGAAAAAGGCCTTCTATGAAAGTTTGCATATGGTGAGGAAAATCTGCTATAACATATTCCCTAATGTGTGAGGTTATATGAGTATCTACTTTACGGTCGAAATACATTATAAGACCAGTGAGTGAATAGACCCATCAGGAAGAACTAGTTGTTCATTACAATCAAGACTAACTTTGCATACATGGCTGCCAACTTGAATTACACTCCAAATCCATATGAAAATATTCTCAAACAATAGTCCATACAAAGAAATACAAAGGTGGCTACATTCTGAAGGTTTTCATAGTCATGAACAAGGCAGAAATCCAGTTCAAAACCAACTGAAGATATCAGATAAATGGAGGCCAATATAATTCCTATATGATCACCGGGTTAGATAGTACCGGGTCCAATGAAAATGTAGCAACAAATCATGAAAGATACAACTATACACTGATGTCATCAAGTCTTCTACAAAATCAATAAAAGGGTGGAAGTCTACATCACATGAATAAAGGATTTGAGGTTGAACAATAATGAGACTGGACAGATTACCCACATTGAGGCATACGGCTAACAAATGCGAGACACCCTTCCAATGATGAAAGTAGGTATCAAGGCATCGACACATTCTTACAGTTTGAATAAAGAATTGTGGTCTAACACTTGAAGAATCCATTGATCAAGAGATATTAATGTATTCCCAACTATCGACGGTGAGAGAACTCCATCAATGACCGGAAGCTCCTAGGTACTCATACCACTCTAGGTCTCATCTCCATAATAGATGAATTGAATTCAATGGATGGATAACCGATGAAAGGAGAGCACTAAGGAATCTCTCATCATTCATGAGGACAAAGCATGATCTTGATGATTTGGAGGAAATTGACGGAACATGTTCATGAACCAACGACCTCTATGCATCTTTTGCGCGGCACCCGCATGCAAGCAAGACATGAAAATACCCTATGAATAACAACTAATGAGGAAAATGTCGACAAAGGCAAGGAAACCACCATTAGGGATAATGGAATCTGTGATTACCCAAGATGACACTCAATGTGTGAATAGATTTATAGTCGTTGAACACAAGGGAAACCACCCAAATAACAACCGATGAAATGTCAATTGATGGTTCAAGGTTACCTACCAATACGAAAAGTAGGACTAGGATGTGCAATAGGAATACAACTTCATGTGATTTTGAGACACAATGAGGATATGGCTGACATGCAAAATCAAGAGTTTTAAGGAGGGTCGGTTACTGTGCCTATAGACATCCTTTGAACAAGAGCATGAGACATATGGAAAACTCCGGAAGCATACACTAAATGATGAAACTTTTAGATGCAATAGGAATCATTCAACTTCTCCACAGGGACTGGAAGAGTAACGAATTTGGGTATTAAACTCTCTATAACGATATCATCTTCCTAAGGTCATGCTAAACCGAAAATTTGGATGACAAGTGGATTAAAAAAAAAATGTTAAAAGGCTTAACGATCAAGCCAGGGCAATAGAAGATAATATTCCCTTCCCATTGCCTTTTTTTTTGTTTTTCATATCAAATGAATGCTATGATACGAGGAGGAAACGAGGTCAAGTAAGAAAAAATAGTTCTAATAGTGGAACATACCTATTCTAAATACAAGGAGGTGCATGTGGGAGATGGACTGGGAATTTTTCCTCTTGGGTATCGGGTGTCAAGATGCAAAGGATATAACAAGGTCCTTCTTGGTTGAGGATGCAAACTACCGAGGTGAACGACTTATAATCTCAAAAGAAAGAACCGACCATAGGCTCAATACTACAAGCAAGCTAATAAGATGCAATTACAACTTAATGTCAAAAAATGTCCTTTATTGTAATCTTAGTCTACTTTGTTTGAAAAAGGGATATAAAATTGCACCAAATAGACGTCCTTTAAAATCCAATTTACGAGTGTGAAAGAGACAAGTTCACTCAAAAATATTTTCTATTTTAGAAAATGAGTTGGAAAAGAGCTTAAATCAAACTCTCTTGGGAGTCCTCTAGGTATAGGTCATCATGTTTATGAGTAATAAATGAGGTTCAACATAAGGTCACATATTATCTATAAGGGACTCCCGGTCCTATGGAAAAAATCTTTGCATGGGCATGGAATGAAGCAGAGTATCTAACTAGGGTACCCATGTTTGGTAAGTCTCTACAATTTGATAACAACACTTCTAGTTGCAGATAGAAGGTTCTATGTCACTATAAAATGGGTTCATACCTAAGGCATGTGATTGACAATCATAGGATGATGGAAATGTGCATGATGGAATGGATACCTATCCTCTATGTTGGGTAGTGAAAATACTTGTCCAAGGTTACGAATGGGTGACATGGCACTGAAAACCAAAAGAATCCTTAGATAAAACCACAAAAACCAACTCAATCCATTGTTGTATTAGTCCATTAGGCCAAAATATTGTCCGAAACTATGCAAAGTGGGTAAAAATTTGCTATAAATAGTAAAAAAAAAACAAATTTACTATACCATTTGTATTTTTTACACAAATAGTGGATTTTGGACCAAATTACCTCAGAAATTCAATTGGTGATTGTGGGAGCTATGAGCAACGAAATCGACGACCCTCTTGACCAGGTAACTCATCTTCCTCTCCTCTTTCTTTTTAGTGGATTAGATTTTGTAATTAGGTTCCATTTTTTAAGTTATTTAGGGTGCAAATTGAAACTTTAGGTGTATGTGGGTTGCAGTTCATAGGGTCGCATATATGCATTCTTATACATGGTTGTTTAAAATAAATCCATGATATAATCAGCCCTATACATTATTTGTGAACACTTACAACATGTATATGTATCAACAATAACTAGTTTTAGTGGTTGCTAACTCAAAAAATGGTTTTAATCTTGTGGGATGGTGCTAGGTGGAGAGAAAGAGAACATGAGGAGATAGATGCTATAGTGGAGAGAGATCCAAAGGCCCAAATGTCCTTAAAAAGATGTGGGATATAGTTTTGGGATCTCAAGGTATCTTGGTCCCAAGTGGAAATATTTCTGATTGCTCATGGATTACTAGGATCCAGAAAGTGAGAGATTCAACCTTGATGGAAAACTATTAAGGATTGAAGTCAAGGACATTTATTTACTAAAGGTATTTTTGTGTCGGGGTGAGGTGGTAAACCCCTACACTAAAAGCTAGGGGGTTAGGAATGGAATGAAAAGTGAAGGAATCCATAGGCAGCTCATTTCATTTCATTGCAAGGACGGAGAAGGTTAGAAGTAAATTCCCCATTAGAGTGATAAACAATATTAGTCTCAATATTGTTGTCCTAGTTTTGACATGGATCATAGGATCGATTTGGTTGCACTAGGAATCGAGGTCACTTATGTTCTACTTTGTGGAGTGCTTACGACCCACATTTTATTATTGGTGCACCTCACTATTGGCTAACATGAGAGCTAGCTGACAAAATGAAAACAGGGTAGTAAAAGAAACTTGATTCTCTTCTATATTGTAGTTTTTTTCTTTTAGTGGGTTCCAGGATTGGGAACTAGAGTTGATATTATTTCGCATGGACCTCATGATCCAACCACGGCATGGTGGACCAAGGTAATGACATGGCAAGGGGGAGGTAGGGTGCCAACACCATACAACGATGACTTCTTCTTCTGGTGGAGATGGGAGGTGATAACTTTGGATGAATACCCTTACACAAGGATAGACTTCATAGGAGATCCATACATACCATTACCACTAGGTTCCTCCTACAGAGACATAGGTATGTCAATTTTTTTTAAATATTCATTTTTTTGTACTTTTGTATATGAAATTTCTTTTTTTTTGGATGATGTGAAATTACTAATTAGACATGTATGTGATGTAGACGTAGGTCCGTGACGGTCGGATGGATTCCCACAACATCGGTGGAGGAATCAGGGAGATGAGTCGGTGGGAAGAGATGCAAAGAGAGTGCTTATACAAAATGTGTAGGAGAACATGTCTCGATTGATGTACATGTTTCCTATGGTTCAAGTGGAGGACCTGTTGGAAGCTATGTAGTGGTAGGTGGTAGGCATGCCCTGTTCTTGTGTGCAACTCTTTTGGTGTCTCACAAACAATGTAGTTTTCTATCATGACACTCATCTGACACCACAGGCATAAATATCATGAATATTTGGTAATGATGGTTTATTATA
Source organism: Picea sitchensis (assembly GCA_010110895.2). NCBI lineage: Eukaryota > Viridiplantae > Streptophyta > Pinopsida > Pinales > Pinaceae > Picea > Picea sitchensis. The sequence goes on from SNQJ01S0042088.1 coordinate 47,414, forward strand.
TGTATATTGAGGGGTGTTAGCCCCAATTTTTGCTCATAAAAATCATATTTTTTTGAAATATATATAAAAAACATGGTTCTTGGCTTTACCCATGCTTCTGATTTGTACATTGATGAGAATGTTTTCTTTCTTTAGTTATGTGACAAAATTCCAAATATAAAACAAAATTAGCATATGCATAGGATACATAATTAAAACTTATAGGTATGCAATGATAAGTAGTAAAATCAAATTAATGCGTTCCAAAAGTTGTACCCATAGGAATCATCATATTAAAGTAGGGTCACGTACATGGTAACTTTTGTTGAACTAACATACTACCTGGCGAGAGTCCAAGGAAGCCTCTAAAGAGAGAATACTATGCGAAATGGCATGTACAAAGTTCTATAACGGTGTTATATTTGACCACATTATTCATGGATGGCCTTGGGAATACACCACCTGAAGACACCAGTTTACCCTCGGGTGAGTAAACAACAAGTGGTGGAAGCCAGAGTTCTATGTATGATGTCTAGACCCGTCTGTGAATCCTAAGTACACTGAAGACAATGTTGAGGTCATCCAACCAAGTGGCTTCGATAAGCAAGTTGAAGATAAAAATAAAGGAAAAGATGTATACACTAAATTACATTGGTATACAAAGATTTACGCCCAAGCTTGGGCTTAAACAATCTATTTTCAAATAGATCCCATTCATAGGCTCAACCAACATGTTCCTTCATAATATTCTAATTTGTAGGCTCCTTTTTCTAAGACCCATTAAGCATAATATAGGGACCATGCCATATGGGTTGGAACTTTTCCTTCCTAGTGGTTATTTGGCTTCATCATATATGCAGACCAATTAACCCTCAATGTATAACCAAAGATAGAAATACTTATTGTATTGGACCTTGACACATATTTTTTTCAAGTTGATGGCATGCAGAGGTGTCTCGATGCTGCTCATCTAGACTCTCTAGATTAATGCGAGGTGTCGTTCAAGATCGTAAGTGTCAGGTAGGAGCGTAAATTCCAAACTAAGAGAAGGGATTTCAAATTCAATAGGTAATATCAAGTCCACATCATGTAGTAACTAGAAAGAATAAAAATCGTGAATGCTGGCCAGGAGTTGGTATGCCCAGAGTGCGGGATATATCATGATATGCTAGTCATATTTTCTCTAGCTGACAGTTTTTTGCAAAATTGTCTTTAGAGATTTATTCACGACATTTACTTGTCCATTTTCCTATGGATATTAAGGGGGATAATGACCATGCTTAAACCCCATTTAGATGTTATTTCTTCCATCATTTAGTTCTCAAAGTGACTGCCATGATCAATGGAAACCTCACTGGGGATTTTGAACCTAGCTATAATTTGATTGAATATGAAAGAAGGTGACATTATTCCCATCGGATTTGACTGTAGGCATGTCCTCGTCCCACTTATTAAAGTAGTATACACTACGATGATATAATGATTCCCCATGGATGAATTTGGGTGGCATGTAGTAAAATCAATCCCTTACTTGGTGAAGGGACCGATAGTAATGAATGGATAGAGAAAAAAGATGGATGCAAAGCGCGCATTTTTGAGTGAACACATGGTAGAATTGTACTATTAACTTCTTCGGCCTTAATATTTAAGATAGATGGCCAAAAATAATTGACTCACAAAATTTTCAAAGTTGTCCACAAGCCGGATAGATGACCACCACAATCCCCCACTGTGGAAGGCTGTTTATAATGGACTTCCAAACTTCTTTGTGAGTTAAACAACGATGAAGGATATTTTCTACTCCTTGACAATACTAAGTGTCACGGATGATAAGGTAGTTCATAGCTTGGTAACACATATACATTATGCAAGCTCATCACCGTGAGAGATGTTGAGGCTTCAAAAGTCTGAGATAGAGAACAATGTCTCCATACCGGGGTTCAGATGACGAGACAAGGAAAAAATGTCCATCCAAAAATAGATGTATGGTAACACCCTCATCTAATAAATTAGGTCCAGGATATTAACTCTGCAAAAACTAGTGATTTTTGGAACTTGGAAGTGAAATCAAGATCAAACTCTTTTAGAATGGTAATCCATTTATTTTATTTCCCCTCTATGATACGCCTAGTAAAAAGCCAGGAAATGTATTGACATTAGCAACCACATTAGTTTTGCAAAGAAATATACAATGTCATAATCGTTGGTATTAATGACGGCAACCAAAGCTAGTTTTTCAACATGAGAATATTTGAGTTTAGGTTGTACTAAGTTTCAAATGAGATGACAAAACTCATTCTCATAGGAGATGTTGTGACCAATTCACATTTTCAACTGTATTATAAGATGCCTACACCTATGTCTTGCAAACATCAATTTTTAAATTACGCCAATTTTAAAATAGCGACATTTTCATTTTTCACGGCAGTTACACATTTATTTTGTTTATTTTAACATTTGTAAGCGTGAAAAATTAATCTTTCGAAAGTCGCATTGGAATCACTTCTCCGGTATCATTATCTTTTTTGTCGATATGCCTATTGAGCTTACATTTTATTTTGTCCATTATGGTATGAGAATTTGAACTATATACTCATTGGACATTCTTATATTGATTATATGACTGGACATTGAGTTTGAAATGCATTAATATTTGGATTTTGCATTTTTTATTTGATCTTGACCTTTTGGTTTCATGAGATACATGGGTGTTATGGTTAAATCTTTCATAGATATCTTTTAATATAATGCTTATGTTTGTGTTTTCACAACTATTGGCTTGTTGATTATATGAATACCCATCGGAACATTGGTTAAACTATAGATTATGTGGTAATTTTGTTAGTAGCATAATTGATTTTGGTTGCAGTTATATGTCGGATGTTTAAAATGATGGAATAATGTTTGCGCGCGTTGGTTTATCTACTTGTGCCATGAGTCGTTTGCTATATCAAAACAATTATTATGATTTGAAAATGATCTTTTCGAATTCATATTTCATGTTGACAAGGCAACATAATAGTTGCTTGTCATTTGTTTTGATTATGTTGAATTCGGTTGTTATGAAACAATCGCATTGTTGTTCCATATGATTTCTTTCACTAGGCTTCGAGGTAACAAAAAACAAAACAGAGTATGACTATCTCTGTAGTCATTTAATTGATTTGGATCTTGTTTGATTTCAAATGTTATAACAAACTCAAATTAAATGATTCATTTTCAAATGGCTATTGGATGTCAATTAAATGAAATCCTTTAAAGGTGCAGTTAATTTCAATGTTGATTCGTATCTTATTTGAATGGCTACAAAATACATGATTACGTAGCTGATCTATCGATAAATTTTATCATTTATTAATATAAGATCCTTCTAATTTGTTCATATTTGTCCTTTTCAGGTGAATTCGATATTGTATGGGATTTGATGGACATTTTATAGGATATTTGGATGTTTTACTTTATTTTAGTTTCCTAGTTTAGTCAACTTTTGGGATATCTTCCCGGATTTTATGTAAACCGTTTTATAACTTCCACGGGGAGGTTTTACCTATATGGAAAACCTTTAAATACTTATTATTTTTATTTAATAGGATCATCCTCACTTGTGGAGAACCGGGCTATGGATTTTTAATACAAAATGAGACAAAAGTTGATGTTTTGCTACAACTTTGGCTTTCATAATATCAATCTTACGTTTCATGTTTATGATTATCAATTTGCATTTTGTGTGACTACTTTTTAGCTATCATAGTCTTTAGGAATGATATGATTGAATTAATGTGATCCATGTTTGATTTATTTCACTGAATTTAAAAACACAACAATTACTTGGTTCAATTTATGAATATTGATTTCTCTTGTTCATCAATTGAACTATTAAGTATAGATCTTTGAAAACAGGTTTATCTAATTGTAGAGATTTATAAATCATCTGATTGTTGTTATTTTATGTCTTGTTTGTCACGCAATCAAACTTGTACAACACTACAACTATGGTTATGACAAACACGGATTATTAGGTCGGGTTTCCTCCCTTCGATCAGCTAATACAATCATTACATACAGGACAATCCTGGAGCGTTTCTTCAGGTTAATTTGTTATTTATTTGTTTAGTATATTTATTAGTAGTTTAGTTAGATATGTGTGTAGTTTAGATTAATAGTTAGTGTATTAGTAGCTTGTTAGTTTGTTTTGTTTTATTTCTTGTTTTATAAAATTATAAAATCAACAAAATATCTTCCATTTGTCTTAAGGAGGCCCGAGAACATGATAGGTTTTAGGTTTTATTCAAATCTTGTAAATTGTAGATATTGTACATTTTTGAATAAGATATATTTTAGTTAGTGGTTAGTAGATTGTATATATAGTTAGTTAGATTATAGTTTAGTTTGTTTAATAGTGGTTTTGATTATTTTGTTTAATAGTTAGTGTTAAGTTTAGATTAGTTTATTAGTTTGTTTTTGTTGTTTTTAGATTAGTTTAGTTTGTTTCATTAGTTTAGTTAGATTAGTTAGTTTAGATTAGTTTTATTTTGTTTCTTAGGACCTTAGATCAGCTAACGGGGCAACTAAACCAGTCAAGGTGGTTCATCCCAAATGACTTGGGTTATTAAACAACCCCGGACTAGTTCCACTCTCTGAGTTGTTTATTTGGATGGTCGATTTCACCCGTCAACAAATGGCTAGAAGGAGGGGCTGGAGCAATTAATGGCACAAGGTGAGGTGTAAGACTCCTCCACGCTAATGCGGCTCACCTATAGTGACTAAGTGGATTCACAATAATATTCCCCTTCAGCAACTTAACTACTTTGTAGGCGATCTGCGGATCACGGAGTTGAGCCTTCGTCTCTGGTGGTATTTATACAAGATATTGTTGATCTCTTATTAAAACACATAGTGCCTTGCTTAGATTGAGCAGCAAACCGTCTGTGGAGCAACCTTTGAACATAGATAGTCAGAGAACAATTAGGTGATGCTAGTCTCATTGTGAATCCTTCGGATCCAATCTTAAATCCTGCTGCAGGAGGATCTGGGTACCTCCTTCACCACCTCCATGATCTCCTTTCTCTTCTAGAGGAGATTCTCTTCAGACAAAATGATTCTCCTTCATCCTTCCCACTCCCCCGATGGCAAATCAGAACAACCCTACTAGACCTTGGCTTGACCAAGATGTTGTAATACATCGTGGGCTCAATAAATCCTCTACCTAAACACACTGGAGAAATGGCTTCCCAAGTTTGATCTGGATTCAAAACAAATCATTGAAGATCACATTAAAAGTTCATGTTATCCATAAGACTCCACAACGATATGCCGAGACTGTAGAAGATGTTTCTTGTGGAAGTTTTTCCCTTATACTTTCAGGAAATGCATACCTTAATTACTTTGGCCAACAATTGCACCATGGTAATGTGGGAAAATTTTTGAGTCATGCTTTTTTTGGAAAAGTTCAGAGGCGGTAAGCCTACATAAATTAAGTAGTCATGGATCTCCTAGCAAAATGACCAAAAGAAAAAGTTAAATATTTTAATCAAATAATGCTGACACTCAAAGCCGAATCCCTACTTGAGATTCCATGCACCTTTCAGAGTCTTATAATGGCTTACTACACTAAAGCTTTGCATCAGAGCATAGCTATTTGGGTAAAATGATCCAAGAAAGCCACGTTGCTAGAAGACTTCGAGGAGGCCGGCCGGTCAGAAAAAGACATGCCCAGTCTTAAAGAGACTCTTCTAACTTGGGCTGAGACTAGTTAAGCTTCCAAAAAGAAGATTGAAATACTCTCCAGACCCACTCAAAGTAAAACACAACTGGAAAACTTCGTCACAGAAACCTAACTAAAGTTGTTCCAAAAGCTGTCTAATGAGTTATAGACTTGAAAGATTGACCAGCTATAGAGCAAGGACCTTACAAAACCTGGATTCAGGAAGTCTTTTCCTATACTAGCAGACCTAACCCAACCAAGGCAGCAATCTAGAAAGTTTCTGGTGTGCTCTTTGAACAATTCTAGAAGCCCAAGATAAATTCATGCCTCCTGAGATTCTGAGGAGGTAGTTGAAAAAGAGATAGTTCAAGAAGAGGAGGTCTTCTCCAAACATTTTGGACACTTCTGGGACATGCTCTTTGGCCGAGCGTTGAGGCAGGTTCATCCTTGCCTTAGGAGTAGTAAGGCAACAAATAAACCTTCTTCAGAAAATACAACAACCAAACACTCCAAAGCAATCTAAATCAGCCGAAACTAAACATAGTAATATCAGCCCCAGCTGGGTGCTATGATGTTATTGAAGATATTAAAAATCTAAGGGCTAACATTTCTGTTATGAGTTGTTGAGTTTCCATTTTGTTACAAGATGTTGCAAAATATTGCAGAGCAGAAAGAATGGTAATTCTAATGGTAAGAAGGTTGTGCAAAACAGAGTCCCTCAGAAAACTTCCACTAAAAATAATCATGATCCTCAAGATAAAGGAAGTCTTCATGTAAGTAATGTAAATAATGTAAATAATGTAGATAAAGTAGCCTTAGAAGCTGCGAGTAAAAATCCACAAGCCACCAGTACTGTAAGAGAATGTACCTCCTTCCTATTAACTTTTGAGATCCTCAATAGAAATGTGCACAATTGGTAGAGTCAGTCATCCAATGTGATGCCTTGGTTCTTGCCAAAGATAGAAATGCTTAGGATTGAACCCTGGAGCTTTAAAAATCATACAACTTGATGGGACAAATGTTAAAGTTATAGGTAAACTAAAAAATGTGTAATGAATTCGATCCCTAACCAAAAGGTTCATCAAGTTATTGATATAATTGTTGTGGACATTCTAGAAGTGTATGGTGCGGTTTTAGCAGGGGATTGGTCATATGGCTTGTATGGTTATTTACTTATATTATGGTCTCATCTATGGCTTCAAAAGAGCAGCGAAGCCCTAATAGAATAAGGTGAATCTGGCTACCTTAAGTTCACGGTCAGGAATGCGAAACGATCCCATAACTTGAACCATGCACCTCTGTGATTCACGAGAGTCTGAGGATGGATACCTTCTTGAGGAAATTTCATGGCCAGAGAGGCTTCACATATCACCAATCGAGCATTAGAAGTTATATATACACAACCAACAGCTTCCACGCAAAGATCCCATGTTCCTGATGCAAACCAAATTTGGTCTTTGTACTTGATGGGTCAAAGTCCAAAGAGGGAGATGGAGAAGGCTACGTCATTATCGATCCACGTGAGGCAACAAGACATTAATTGCATGTAGGTTATAATTTGAATGTACTAACAATGCTACTTGAATGAGGCTTTCTTGCAAGGTCTCGGAAATCTCTAGATATGAACATTCAAAACTACGTTGTATTTGGCTGACTCTTGAGAATAGTGGTTAGGCAATTGAGAGATTCTATCCTTTATACATCTTGGCATCTCAAAGCTACGGTCGGGGTATGGAACTTAATGGTAAAATTTTCTTCTTTCAATATAAATTCCATTCCTAGATTAAAAAAAATTGAGGTTGATTTATTAGCTAACAACGCTTCCAAACTTTTTCCCGCAAAATGTCTTTCTCCAAATACATTTTCAATTAAGTTATTGTTCATATCATCAGTCCCAGACAACGTCACAAACTGGAGAGTATTTGACAATGATCAGTAGATTATCAACTTTCTTCACATCGAACTAAATGACAACCAAGCCCTGTTAATATTTGACAATTCCCGCAAAGACTTGGAAAATAATGGATGGCTCACCTTAGATGCGGTGATTTGAGGTTTAATCTTTGTGTAACATGACTGAGTTTCCATGAATTTTGGGATGGATTTGTAGAGGCTAGGGTGGGTGACATGCGGTTGGAAATTGATGAGGGTATGGGTTACGCCGCGAGGGGTTACCTACCATGAGTAGCGTTGGTTCAAAATTTTAAAGATGGGAGGTGCCATGGACACTATTGTTCATCTCACGAAAGTTCACATCTTGTGAGAGAGGTATGCCCATATCTGCACTTAAAACATGATGGCATGATAGCACTGATGGTAGTCAAATAGTTTGTGACTTGTGAAGGTCGATATAGACTCGTTTTCCTCTACCACTTGCGTTAAGTAATGAATTTTATGGGATGCTCGTTGAATATACCCTTTTACTTTGGTACATAACCTATAAAAAATGTCGAAAATGTTTAAAAGGGAGAAGGCTGATTGTAGCCTGTTCCACCATGGATTTATCAAACTTATCATTGTTTATCATTTGAGTTTACACAGTGATAGCTGGAGACCTTTCATCTCTCGTAATGGTTTCGATGACATAGACCCTATCCAGGTTGACAAACCTATGGTGAATGAAACCAAGGACGAGCCACATATGCCCTTACATGTCTTACTACCTAAACCCTCGGTACAATTGTTGACTTACTATATTTGTTATTATTAGAAAGTTGAGACTATTAAGACACAGCGAGCAAAAATCCCAAGGCAGCTAGCTAATGCTAAGAGGTAAGAAATAATGCTCGTTTGATTTCCACGGATGGCCGGAACAAACCTAAACCCTCTTGATCCAAATCCTATGAGTCCTAAGTGAGGATTACGATTCGGTAGAATGTTTTCTATCAGTGATGCGGCTTACTCGCGGGGTTTATCATTTATATGATTCCGTGTCGAATCTTCCCTACCTAAGGAATGACCTAACTACCACAATTAGAATTTCCTTGTGGAAATATCAACCATTTGATAAACCCTCACCTTCTCTTTCAAAACCCACACAGTCATCTTGTGACCAATGCGATTGTAGGTTGGAATGATACTACATTGATGTTCCCATACTCCAATAAAAAATTCAATCGTTGGAAGATCAGATTAGGTGTTAACCGATCAAAGAAACTAGCTCAAACAAGCGATAAAAAGAAAAATACAATCGGCTCCATCCTTTTCAAGAATGTTGAATCAGCCACATCCGTTGTCAACTCCAAATTAGCATAATCAAGCGAATCTAAATTAAGCTATGCAGGTATGAAAATTTGATATCATTTGTGTTTTGTGAATGATCAGGGTTAATATAATGATTTGAATTCTATTTTTAAATGACTCAGTCACTCATCCAAATTCCTATGTCATTCGGTGTTCATCTATTACATGGTTTAGTTTTGCTAAAATAAAAGGAATTTCGATTTGATATACAATTTGCTCATAGATTTTTATTGGATTTGAATGGTTTCGTTTTAGTTCCTTTTCTAGTTTGTCGATTGAGCAACAAAATTAATGAATTGTGTTTTCAATTCAATTCATTGTATCCACTCAGAACATGAAGTTTCGTACTCAATTTAGAATCTGATTAATGCTTGGATTCGATCTCATTATGATTCGTATGCTATGATTGGTAGGCTGATTTGAGTTTGTTTGTTACGATATGTTGTGTCATATGATTTTCAAAATCATGAGTACCACTCTATTCAATTAATTTTGGAAAAGAACTACTGTTTTTTATTAAAACAATGAATCTCATTAAACTGTTACCATTAGGAATCATGGAATGATTATGATTTGCAATGACTATGCTAAACCCGGTAATTGATTAAGCTTGAGTGGATTCTTGTTAGTTGATCATTTTTAGGAATTGGATTCTGATTGTAATTTCTTCTTTGATTTTAAATGTGTAAAACAAATTGGTCAAACTTACAGTTTTATAATTCATTTGATTGGAATGATTTCGATCAAAAACAATCAATCTTGTTTGCCCAATTTTGCAATAACAAATTACGAATTCTTTTGCTATCAATCGATCCTGTTATGATTTTATTTGAGTTAATTTTCACACCGGTTTGAATTGATCTATGCCTGGTATGAACCGTTTGTTGTGTCAACATAATCATGACGACTGAAATAATATTGTCTAATTCTTATTTCCTGTTGACAAGGCAACGTAACAATTTCTTACCATTTGTTTTGATTATTGAATTGATTTGTTATGAAGCGATCGGCGTTCAACATTTCCATATGATTTTTGTCACCTAACTTCGGTGGCGCAAACAAAGCGAGTATGCCTATCTCTATAGTCATTTAATTCATTTGGATCCTGTTTGATTTTGAATGTTATAACAAACTCAAATTAAATGATTAGTTTTCAAATGGCTATCGGATGTCAATTAAATGAAATTCTTTAAAATATTTTGATTAATTTCCATGTTTGATTCATGTATCTTATTTAAGACTGGCACATAATCACATGATTAGCTGAATTATGATAGATTATATCATTTATTAAATAAAGATCCTTCTAACTTGTTCATTTTTGGTTCTTTTCAGGTAAATTCAGTGCATGGGATTTGATGTACAGTCTAGAGGATATTTGGATATTTTGCTTTTATTTTAGTTTCCTAGTTTAGTCAACTTTGGGATATCTTCGAGATTTTATGTAAGCAGTTTATAACTTCCTGGGGAGGTTTTACCACATGGAAAACCTTCTAAATACTTATTATTTTACGTAATAAGGATCATCCTCACTTATTGGGAGAACAGGCTATGGATTTTAATACAAACTGAGACAAAAGTTGATGTTCTACTACAGCTTTCACTTTCATAATATCAATCTTTTGTTTCTATGTTTATGCTTATCAATTTGCATTTGGTTAATTACTACTTTAGCTATCATAGTCTTTTTCATAATGATAGCGTTGGAATTAATTAATATGACTCATGTTTGATTTCTTTCACTAATTTTAAAAAAAACACAACAATTACTTAGTTCATCTTATGAATAGCTGATTTCTCTTCTTCATCAATTGAACTATTAAGTATAGATCTTTGGAAACATGTTTATCTAATTGTAGAGATTTATAAAATCCCGTTGTTTATTTTTATGTCTTGTTTGTCACATAATCAAACTTGTACAAAACTACAACTATCATTTTGGGCGACTTCTGGATTATTGGTCTGTGAGTTTCCTCACCTCAGTCAGTAAATGATCATCATACACAGGACAAACTGGAGCGTTTCCAGGTCAATTTATTATTTATTTGTTTGAAGTATATTTATTAGTAGTTTAGTTAGATATGTGTGTAGTTTAGATTAATAGTTAGAATTATTAATATTAGTAACCTTTAGTTATTTTTTGTTTTATTTCTTGTTTATAAAATTATAAAATCAACAAAAAATATCTTTTGTCTTGGTAGGAACATAAATAGAGTTTTTCATGTTTTATTTAAATATGTGAATTGTAGATATTGTGCATTTTGTGAATAAGATATATTTGGATTCGTGGTTAGTAGATTGGCTATATATATAGTTAGTTAAGATTAGTTGGATTTGTTTTAATAATTAGTTTTAGTTTGTTTGTTTAATAGTTAGTGTTAGTTAGATTAGTTTATTAGTTTGTTTTATTTGTTTTTAGATTAGTTTAGTTTGTTTCATTAGTTTTACTTAGATTATGCAGAATGATATGATTGAATTAATGTGATCCATGTCTGATTTCTTTCACTAATTTAAAAAAAAACACAACAATTACTTAGTTCATCTTATGAATGACAGATTTCTCTTCTTCATCAATTGAACTATTAAGTATAGATCTTTGGAAACATGTTTATCTAATTGTAGAGATTTATAAATCACATGATTGTTGTTATTTTTATGTCTTGTTTGTCCTGTAATCAAACTTGTACAAAACTACAACTATCATTTACGACCAGCTTCTGGATTATTCGGTGCAGGTTTCCTCCCTCCAATCAGCTAAGGCGATCATCATACACAGGACAAACCTGGAGCGTTTCCAGGTCAATTTGTTATTTATTTGTTTAGTATATTTATTAGTAGTTTAGTTAGATATGTGTGTAGTTTAGATTAATAGTTAGAATTAGTGTATTAGTAGCTTACTTTAGTTATTTTTTTGTTTTATTTCTTGTTTATAAAATTATAAAATCAACAAAAAATATCTTTCGCTGTCTTAGGGCAGAACATAAATGAGTTTTTTAGGTTTTATTCAAATCTGTAAATTGTAGATATTGTACATTTTGTGAATAAGATATATTTAGTTAGTAGTTAGTAGATTGTATATATATAGTTAGTTAGATTAGTTTAGTTTGTTTTAATAATTAGTTTTAGTTTGTTTGTTTAATAGTTAGTGTTAGTTAGATTAGTTTATTAGTTTGTTTTATTTGTTTTTTTTAGATTAGTTTAGTTTGTTTCATTAGTTTTACTTAGATTAGTTAGTTTAGATTAGTTTTTTATTTTGTTTTCTTACGACCTTAGATCGGCTAATGGAGCCGCTAAACCCATCAGGGTGGTTCATGCCAAACGACTTGGGTTATTAGACAACCCCGGACTAGTTCCACTCTCTCAGTTGACGGACGATCGATTTCGCCCGTCAACAGGAGATCATCATCCTTATGAACCAACACCATACCAATCATCTCTTCACACGCGGTGACATAAAGCAAGTAATATCTATTATAGTTTGGAGACTTCAACATAGGCATCGATACCAAGGATTTCTTCAAAGCATCAAAGGATTCCTGGGCTCTCTCATCCCAAATAAAAGTAGTGTCCTTCAAGGTATGCATGAAACCCTTCATAATATTTGGATAGTTCACTGTAAACCGACGTAAAAAAATATCTTTCCTCTGTAAACCTTGAAGTTGGGGAATAGTGTGTGGGGCAGAAAATCAAATTATTACCTCAACCTTTAACGAATCTACCCTGATCTCAGTCTTAGAGACAAAAAATACTAGAAGACAACCTAACCTAATG
>SNQJ01S0042088.1:89278-103057 GCA_010110895.2 Picea sitchensis
CACAGTCATAAATTCAAAACAACAACATTTGCTTACTTAACAATCCCACACATCTATCAAACTTTTATCAATTAAATATAAATCTGCAGAAATGGAAATGAAAGTATCTACTTTGTTTATTGTGTAACCATTTACTCACACTGATTCAAAATCAAATAAATATGTATTGTAATTAAAATACATTTAAAATCATTTATAACACACCACTATTAAATGTTCATACTGACACAATTAACTCACAACACACAAAGATATGTACAGGGAGGCTTACTTTGGTTGGGGTGGTGGGCCCTTGCCGAACCAACAAGGTGTCTCTGAAGAAATTGCAAACTAAAACACTTTACTTCTACTCATGAATTGCACAAAACAGCGTTTGCATTCCTTCAATTGATTGATTGAATCAACAATTCAACATTTCATTTCCCAGCATACAAACGTATATTATTCTCCAAGAACCAATATTACATCATAATAATTCCTCCTCTTCTAGTACTCCTTCCTTCATATTTATACAAGGAAATTCAATGGGGATGGATCAAAGCAAATCCCCCAACTCATAATTCGTTCAAACTGTTTATGCACAAAATCTGGGTTTTTCACCAGATATTACAAATTTGGGTTAAAGATACTTTGATATCTCTTTGTCTGTTGTGAAGTTTGAGAAACTATTTATGGGTTTTGTAGCTGGATATATTTTCTAAAAACCCATTGGATGGTTTTGTACGATATTCTTCCATCTGCACGAAAATCAAGGCGCAATATGGAAGTTTAGAAATATTTGACAATTTTAGGCCGAATCGTTCCCCCTGAGATGGAGATCCACACGTGCAAGCTGGGTGAATTCTGACACATGTGTCTACATGAAGACACCTCTCTGGACAAAATCCATGTACCCAAATTTTTAGATTTATCATTATCAACCCAGAAATCGAGGTGAAAATCCAGTACCATAATGTTGGTACCAGAATCCTATAGATAGGGTTTTAGTACCGGATTAACACAGTCATAGACATGAGTATCGGATTAGAAAAGAACATGTGTTGGTACCAGATTAGATACCCATGCAGTACCGGATCAATGTTGTTTAAGATTCAAATGATTAGTATCATACAAAATCAAACATTTAATTGAATTAATTTAAGAAAACTAAACAAACCATGCTTTAATCATAAGTGACATTTTATGCACATGAACGAGGTCATCAAGTGTATTTATGGAGGAAACAGTCAAGTATACACTCATAGCATAGGTAGAATAAGCTCGGATAGAGGATAATATAGGGCATTAGAAATGTCAAAATGGAGACTCGACAATACTTATACCAAAATAATGCTGTATAAACAACGGTCGAGCTAACATTTGTTGTTTTCCCTAATGCAGTTGAGAGTCCATCAAGTGAATAATAGAACACCACACATTCATCAGCAGCTAATGCACACAGTAGTTTTCTTAACTTTACTCAATGAATAAATTCAAACTGTAAAGGCTTATGCTACAATTCATTTCAATCTACCAGCTATTAACCAATAAAACAATTCAACGATTGAATAAGTAGATGTACATATCACGAACAAAATGATGGGACAACAAATGGAACAACTAGTTCACCCAACCATAGAACATAACAACCAATCTACTTGCTGTTGTTCACCCCTAGCGACCATGGGTCCATAAAGGGGTGAACTCCAATCTTCTCGCCAGCTATAGTCCCTCTTTAGATCGAGGAAATTCCCTTGTCTCACACTCATAATGGTGCTTTCATAACAACAAGTGATATCCCATCTCCATCATGCTTTCAGTGATTGTCCTACCTCCTCCCATATGTTGTATATGCAAAATCATCTAGAGCCTAAGTCTTTTTCTCCTTTGGTAATTTTCCCAGCTTTACAAATCACTAATTTTCGCGAACGCTAATGGTCAAAATTCCTCATTTTCCCACTTGTAAAATTCAATGGCCAGGGTGGTTCAAGCATGTTCCCCCCTTTCGTGGAGTCGTAGTGGAGTTGATTTCAACCCTAGTTGTTCCATTTGTCCTTATTGATTAATATAAAAAATATTTGTCTCTTACAAGTGTCGCCAGTCAAAGAGTTGGTTGGGGAAAATCAAATATTTGCCCAGCAGTCACAATAATTAATTACAAATAATCAAATTTCAAATTGAAGTACCATAAATGCCAATAATTTTCCAAATTCGAATTTGTCAAAATGAAATAAATTCCTAAGTGCATCACAGTTTAATTAATTATTTTGGGGGGATATTGTATGGGTCCATTTAAAATGACCACCTTTAAAGTTGGTCGTGATAGCTCTCCCTATTGTCAACAACTAAAAACAGAGTAGCCCAAATAAATATATATGGAGATCGACTTTTCTTTCAAGTCCATTATATCTCTCTCGATATCCATCCGGTTTTCTTATGCCTTGGAGCTTTATAGACACATAAACATATATGTAAATAATATTTCTCATGCCATTGGACGTTGGAGTTTGTTTCGTGTTGTTCACCCTGTGATTTGTGTCAGGATACTTGTGGCTTTGCACATATATCTTGGTCATCGAGTTTATTGAATTCGCAGAAATAGGGTTGGGGTCGTTATTCCTCGCTTTGGCCTTCATGTGGATAAATTTTAGTGCGGTGGACCAGGGTCCAATGCTACAATAGTGCACCAACAAAACCTAACTACCATCCCTTTACTTAACACTGAAAGCGGTAAAGTCTCACTTAGGGTAGAAGCGAGTGGATTTGCAAGACTTCAGTGTACGCAACTGTAGGCTGGACTGCGATCACGTGATTATAATACTTAATACTACTCTTAGCACCATTAGTTCCTTATTAATGTAATCACTATTCCACTTACGTTGAAACAATAGAGGCTTAGCGGTATTCACACTAATCTCGGTATTCAAGCACTTAGCATATACAAGTGGATCAGAATGAACATATCAAGGACTAAGCATGACTATCTAGATCAGATATAACATTCTCACATATAATAAGCCTGGTATAAATAGATCTATATTAAACATATTAGAGCACTTAGCATATAACATATGGACATATCAAGACAAAGCACAAAGCACATAACCCAGTGTTTACATGGTTCACCCCCCACCACAGACTCCTCCACCAACTCTTCTTCTTTATTGTCTTCGTTCAATCAGTTACAAGCACAGATCCTTAGAAACCCTTACTCCACATATGACATGAGATCTATGCACACCTTACCATATACTCCTTCCCCAAGTTTGTCATAGAATAGAGCCTTCTTACATATTCTGCACACCAGCTTCTTACAATTAGTCGCACTTAGCTCTACAAGTCTCTTACAGGTCATGCACAAAGCACTTACAAACTCTACTCGTGCGCAAATTCATATTAACATCACATAGATGCATTATTCTCTCCTTTCTTACATTGTCTATCCTTCTGTTTATACATACAAAATAGGCTAAACATGGGTAAAGCCGTAGATTGGGCTGAGATCCCTTTCCTGTTACATATTCTCAAAACCCAAAAGGGAGCCAAGGGGACAAGATCATTGATCTCTCCGGCCGTCTTGCACTCCTCCTTGGCCGGGTTGTGAAGTCCCAAAACTTTGGTCAGGGTCAGCGGGCCATGTACTCATGTGACTTCGTCCGGTTCACCTCTTAATACGTCGGTATAAACTGAATACCTCGAGAGCTTGGCCCAAGCCTTGGGCACTTGCTGATTTGTTGTGGCCTCTTGTTTGGTGAACTCCTATATTACTACGTCCTTCACTAGCCCTTCTAGGCGTTGTTCTATTGCGGTGACAACCTATTCTAATTATTCTCCTTGGCTCTCCCACCTCCAGTAAACCGCAGGCATACCTTATCTTACCGGGTTGAAGACATTGAGTGACTTCCATCAATTTGCTTTGAAGCATATGGATCTATTGTTGCACTGTGTGTTTTTCGTGAGACCTCTTCATTAGTTCTCTGATGACCACGACCGGTACGCCCACAGCAATTAGCCATGTCTGCGTGCCTTCGCTTCCCTAGAGGCTGCGACTCATGCGTAACCGGGTTTCGGTGAGGTTCTCATTATATCCCGGTAACCCCGGTTACTCAACTGCGTGCACTCCAAGACAAGAGCTTTTAATCTTTTGACTGTGTTGCGGGAAGTTGCTTTCCTTAGGTCTCTTGTCGCGGGTGCAGACTTAGTGCGGGCTCCAAATTCACGATGTCGTTGTTGGGCTGTTTGGATTACTTGCTTCTTGAGTTCGCCACGATTTGTGGTACTCCTTCGACCTTTGCTTTGATGGCGTAAAAGTGCTACGTGAACCATTTCCTTAACCGATTTGCTCGTGAACAACTATTCCTTACGCGTTTATGCTT
This sequence comes from Picea sitchensis, assembly GCA_010110895.2. NCBI lineage: Eukaryota > Viridiplantae > Streptophyta > Pinopsida > Pinales > Pinaceae > Picea > Picea sitchensis. The sequence continues at coordinate 93,634 of SNQJ01S0042088.1, forward strand.
TGTACTTTCTTCATCGCTTCACTTGAGCTAGATTTTCTGGATTACACGTAGCACTGCGTTGCTCCTATAGGTCTTTCTATACTTGCACTAAAGCCTAGGTGGCTTGTCTTGTCTCTCCTAAAGCAAGTGTGAGAGCTTCCAACATATCGGCCGATGTGAATTGTAGTTGTGTTGGCTCATCACCTAATTCTGATGTTCCCGTTGACAGCCCAGTGGAAAATGAGCGGTTTGGGCTGGCCTTGGCTGGCATGGAGCTCATCCTTAATCCGGTAGCGAAACCTCCCCTCACAGCAGCTTCTTTATTCTCCTGAGTATCTCCAGTGACATCGTTTGATCTTGCGGCTTGATGAAGTCTAAGTCATTTGATGTGAGGGTGGTCTCAAATCTGGTCCTGGTTGCTTTGATTTCTTTCTTGAAGAAGGTTTAGGAGGGGAAACCTTCATTTCTTTGAGGGTCCTCCTTGTCTCTCTAGGCGATTAATAACCTTTCAGCATTTCTTAGGTTCAACTACGTACCCATCTATCTCTACGCCATGCATTTGAGATGGGCGTTCCTTCCGCGGATGTGCTATCTAAATCATGGACCTCTTAGGTCTTCTTTGTCTTTGGTCAATTTTTGTCATCCTGATTGTTGGACTAATAAACGTGGATATCGCGAGGGTCCAACTTTGCAACAAGGAGGTCGCCAACCATTTCCTTGGTGTCGCTTCCAATTTATCCTCATCCAACTTGACCGTTTGGCCGGGTGTTTATGCTTATCAGCGGTGTGATATATATGAAATGGCGGTTTGCATTGAATTTCATCAAGGGCTGGAACCTGTGGAGGTGTTGGGGTTATACGAGGTGCATATTGGATGGCTACCTTCAACTAGTTGTAACAAGTGTGGAAGACGACATTTGATTTCCAGTGCTTGTCCCATGTCGTTCAAAGTATCATGAATTAATGCTTGAACTTCCGGCTGAGTGGTTCAAGCATTTCGATGTCAGGAATTCGCACCTTAGGCATCTCTATCTTTGATAAGCTGATGGGATGAGAAGACGGCTAAAGTGGAACTCATATCCTTAATCTTCTGCTTCCCTGCAATTCAATTCCAGTTGGTTTACAAAGATTTACTTTACTAATTCGTTTGTAGACTCTGCGCGCACTTCACATTAGGGTTGACTACAAATCCGGTGACTGGGTGGGTCGGTTCTTAATGAATTAAATTCCCTCCAGATCGAAATTGGCGGGGATATGCGCTGCGTCACTCGGATAACAGAAGCTACCTTGTAACCTCATGTTCCCTTCTTTAAATCCCATTAGATTGTCTTTGTCTTCTGGCATAAGGCGTGATCCATGGTCTTCGGATAGAAATCTTGGCGGGTCGAGGGCGCATGCTGGTAGGTGATGGGATGATCAATGTCGAGGATCAACGTGATGCGTGATTCAACCACAAGTATCGCCATGATAGCGGGACAACAACAATATTTTATCGCGTTCACTTCTTGGTGCCCTCTAGAAGTCAGAAATCTTCATGGCGTTGAGGAGAGATTGAATTGCCTTGAGGAGTTCATGGTCCATGACTAGGGTATGATCCTCGAGTTCTTTCCCTTCATATTCATCAAGTACTTGTGAGGCGCAAGCATGCCATAGATCTTACAATCTCTGAGGTTGAAGTTGCTAAACTTCAATGCATGTCGTATCTTAGTCGTATTGCATTGTGTATCCCTTTGGGAGGTACGCCAATGACCAATTCATGTTTAAGTCTCGGGCTGCTGTCTCGGTTTATTTGGCAGCTCGGAGATTGGTGAATGGTAGCTAGAATGTAAAGATCGACAACATTTTTCTAGAATTAGATCGCTTGTGTTTAGTTGGCACTTTCATGGACGGTCCAACTCAGGTGAGTAGTGAATTAGGGATGCTTATATTTTTGTGGATGAAACACGGATACCTTAGGACATCTGCCATTTTGTCGATCATCGGGTAATCAAAACTTCTTCAACAACTTTCTGCGGCACTCCAATGCTTACGACGCATATGCACTTTCGGGTGAACAATATGTGGGTTGAGGGCAACAGACCACGATAAGCCGGATAGAGGGGGTGAGAGCATAATGATCAACTGTATGAAACTCTTGCTTAGTGGACTCGAATTCTCAATTAGAAAAAGTGTTCGGTGCATGGTGACGTGATAAATAGGTAACTTGACAACAATTTGCTTCTTGATATGAGCCTCCATTAATTCTTGTTCAATCCATTATGAATTGTGGCCATGGTTCGATGATGAACCTTTATTGATTTTCTTCTTGTTCGAAGCGGGAGTCGAACGGATATATCAACCCTACATACATGTTGTTTTAGATCGTGGTGAAGTGTCGTAATACGTTGTTACGATATCTAAGCGAAGCTCAATTTTACAATTGTTCTTTAAGGTTATAGGAACTATCTGTAATTCCGGTCTTATCCCTCTTCTTTCTTAAGCGTAGACCTTTTTTCCGATTGAGCCCGTCTCGGTGGTTCTTTTCCATTAGATTCTTGTCTTATGTGGTCTTGAATCATGGCATTTGTTGATATTCTTCCCTAGGGTTCACGGATAATACTTCTTCTTTGTCTAAGAGATGGGTAATTCAATATTCTATGGATTCTCTAGAGTTCTTTTAACTTCAACAACTGGGTTACTATCATTAAACATATTCGATCTGCTCTCCTATTCTTCAATCGAATTGTGATCTTCGGTCATGAAAACTTTTTAACTCTTGCTTCCTCTATTCCAAAACTTCTTCTTCTTCTTTATATCTAGCAGTCTCTATCAATCCAAGGTTTTCCTATTAACATGAGTAAGCGGAGCGGTTCTCAATAAATTGAATAATCTCAAAATCTTCTTAGTCGAAGTTCCATTAACCGATCCTTAGGTATCACGGCGATCCTCCCACATAGGTGTACTAGTTTCCCTCTGAATAACCATATTCCACATAGGTGAGAGTTCATAGCGAGCCTTCCTATAGCTTCCCAAGTTCTCTCGTCATGATATTCACTTGTGTTTCTCGCCCTAGAACATAGTCAATGTTGAAGTCCCTATTTTGCTTGAGGCACTCTCCTTGTCTTTAAAATCTCGATAGTCTAACATGTCGATGGTCATCGAGGGTTTCATTCATCTATAGTAATACCTTCTACGATTCTTTTCACGGTGTTACGCTATAACCTTAGTTTACGGATGCAATGGTAGGGTTTTCTTGTCTTATGTTCATACTTTCAAGTTTAGCAATCATTCTAGGGCAATCCAGGCACTTCATGGTCTAGATCTTTTGCAACAAGCAACTAGGTCTTCTACCGAGGCATTCCTTAGCAATATGTCCGGTCTTCTACCTTGTAAGGAAGGGTTAATCCTCTCTTTCTTTTAAATGATCCCCAACCTCTGCATGCTGGCACTAGGTCGTGGGAGCTAATACGCGAAATAAATTCTTTTCTAAGATCCACGCATCCATTTGTTAGATCCAAACATTCTTTCTATGCATTGGTATAGCATATCTTTCACTAGTCTTATCCTTATCTATTCATATCAAACCTTCTTTCATCTATTAGTGCCTAGTTTCGGGCTAGGAAAAGATCTATCAATCATACCTAGATCCATTACTCTAGAAACAAAGATTTCTACTTATCTTAATTCTTTCTGAGGCACAAAACTTCCAGGATCTAAAACTTGCTATTCTTACCTTTATCAGAGAAAAGTTCTTGCAGTTCTTACCTCTTTTAATCCGAAATTATTACTTTTACCTTTCTTAGAGCGCAAAGTTTTCAGATCTTTCTTCTTTCCTTTAAATCTGATCTTATTTTCTTTAGATCGAGCTTATTTCTTTAGCATAGAGCTTCACAAATTAAGTAGAATGTTGTGCATTAGGGAAATAGATCTACGCATAAAGCTTCTAGGTCAACTCTTTTGCACAAAGCTTCTTCTTCCTTAATTCCGGCAATCCGCAGTTTGGTCCTGGCAAGAGAACCATTTGTTGGCACGGGGGTAGAGCCAGGGTTCAACGCTACAATGGTGCACCAACAAATCCCTAACTCACCCGACCTTTTCGGCAACATCGCGAAGCGATGAAGTCACCTGAGTTAGAAGCAGGGGTGGTTGCAGGGCTTCGGTGTCTACAACCTTAGTTGGGACATGAATGCGTGATTATAATACCTAATACAACTCTGCCGTCGGTTCCTTAATATGTAATCACTATTCCCTTCACTGATAAAAGAGCTTCGCCAGTATTCGCACTAATCTATATTCAAGCACTTAGCATACACAAATGGATCCGGAATGAGCATATCAAGCACTAAGCATGACTATCTAGATCAGATCTAACATTCTCACATATAATAAGCACAAAGCATAAATAGATCTATCTTAAACATATCAGAGCACTTATCATATAACATATGAACACATCGAGACAAGAACAAAGAACATAGACCGCGGTGTTTCATTGGTTCAGCCCCTCCTAGGGGCTACATCCACCAACTCTTCTTCTTTATTATCTTGGGTCAATCGGTTACAAGCACAAATCCATCAAAACCCTTACTTAGGACCGGAATATATGCCTGGTAGCTAGATCCTTCTTCCTTGCACTACAACACTAAGCTCTCCACAATGCACTGGGATGCGCTTAGCTACGCAAGAGTCTCTTGGAGTCATGCACAAAGCACTTACAGGACCTACTTGCACTTAGCATACAATCACATCACATAGATGCATTGACTCTCATTTCTTACATTGCCTAGCCTTTTATTTATACATACAAAATAGGCCTAAACGTGGGTAAACCCGTGAGCCGACATCCCATTCTGTTACATATTCCCAAAAGCTGAAAAATGGGCCCAAAGGGAATTTTGAGATCCGTGTTCTGCTTAGATCTTGCTCCTCCTTAGACAATTTGTAGGATCCCAAAATGAGTCAACATGACCAAAGAAACTCTCAAAACTTGGTCAGGGCCAACAATAAATATAGAAGAGTTGAAGTCTGTACATTGTTCCCATTGGAGAAAACGATATTTGTATCACAACAAAGGGGATGCCCTTGAACTACATTGCATATGCAATCACATTACTCGAAGAGAAAGGTGCATCTGACAATATCTTGAAGGCAATGGGAAGAGGAATAAGCAAGGCAGTGACAGTTGCAGAGTTCTTAAAGAGGAGGATACCTGGCGTTCATCAGAACACAGAAATAAGTTTCATTGTGTTAGAATTGCAAATGCGAAAAAAACACAATTCGCGTGTGATAATTAATAATCACACGGATAAGAAACACAAAGATTTCCGTGGTTCACCCAAACATTGGAGCTGTCCACCAAGCAAAGGAATTATCGGTTGTCTTATTATTCAGTTCATGGAGATTATAGTAGCTTCACTAATACATCTCTCACTATGTCTCGACCTCTACGGGCATACACAAATTTATAATAGTAAAATTACACAAGAAACTAATTCATTTAATGCACTCCTATCCATATTCTAACTTGGTCTATTTAGTTGCAACCAATGCGAGAATAATAGGATCCAAATTCATGATTTGAGGGTGGATTGTCACCCAAATTTAGCGATCTCCACCTTGACAACAATTAACGATATCTTTCTCCTTCCTTTTTGTTCATCACCTTTTTGCAAATAGAGAAGCCAAGCACCATCATAGCTTCTCTAAAGTACTGGTTTTGTGAACAATACTGCGCAGTTCTCTTTGTATGCACTTTCTCAAGAGAGACTCCACGTTCATGGATGACATGTCTTTAAAATGGGTATGATAGGTATATGTTTTGTTTTCTTGTGATAGGCTAGATTTTGAGCCAAGTGAATAGCACTTTGACTATCTAATAGTAAATTTACTTTATCCTATATCCTTCCAAACTCACCAAACAAACCTTTGAACCAAACTGCCTCTTTGCAAGCATGTGAGCTGACTCGTGTCTGTTTTTGTGGTGGATAAAGCAACAATGTTTTGTAGCTTTCAAATCCAACTAATGGCTCCACCTACAAGAGTAAAGACATACCACGAAGTCGACCTTCTCTTCTCCAAATCACCTACAAAATCAAATCGACATATCCACGGACTAATTCACAACCATTGTTATAAATGATACGATAATATCCGGTGATCCATGAATTTATTTTTATTTTCAATTAAATCACCTTCTCCTTTATTTTTTGTTGATGGTGTGCCTTGGGAAGAAGTGTTCTGGATTTTTACGCTTGGGACCCGAATTTTTGGAGGCTCTTTGTTGACCTCTTTTCCTTGTCATTGTCTTTTGGGATCTTCTTTGTTACAATGCTACGCAATAGTACTTCATTTATTTCATGCTGGTCTTCGTGTTCCTTTTCCAGTCTCTCATTATCTGCCTTGGCTTTAGGGTTCGATGGAGTTCCCTCGTTGTTTCAGAACGGGTAGTTGAGGAACTTCCTTCATTGATACCGCCTAGGTTCTTTCGGAGGTCCTTTCTCGGGATTATCCTTAAGTTTGATCTCCTCTTCATTATGTGTTTCCATTATCACAACAAAATAAAAATTTTTATGTTTGTAATGGTAAATGTTTTGTTATTTTTTCATTAAACAAAATTTTGGCCCTATTGAGTCCAAGTGTTTGTAACCCTTTTTCTCTAATACCATTTGTAATGTACCCCAAATTTATAAAATAAAAATAAAATTATTAGGGTCATTAATTCCCTTTTTACCTTCATATTTTTTTCAAAATGTTTTAATTGTATGTGCAGATTAATTCTGCCATTTCTACCATACTTCGTATCTTCCACTTAAATTCTTAATTATAGGTACAATGTTATGTAGATGGAATTTCAACTCTATAGTCGCATCGAATAATACCATAATTTTAATGTGTAAACATCGCAAGGAAAAGGACTATTCTATAGTCCATCCCTTACTACATCAGTGTCCTTGTTCACTAAGCACTATCCTATAGTTCTCATCGTTGATACACTTATATGTATGAATAGTTGTGGAATTAACTATTTGAATCCTTAAACAACTAAAAATGCTTATTGGAGTTAACATGCAATATTATATACCATAGGGGTCCTATGTATATACAATACTATAAGAGTCATGCATGGTCGCGCTAGTTCTACATGCATATTATGGAAATCCTATACACAATTCGAACATACTATAGGTACTGGATTGACATACACGGTGTCGATCCTTCTTGTGGGATTAACTGCATTATTACGCAATAATTATCCACCTAACTCTTGTAAGGCATATAATTAAGATTCATATTGTTATTACGATATGGTTGGCGATAGCATTATAGTTAGGGTCGTTAAAGGTATCTCAACGATATCTGCCACTAAACTGGAGTTTGCTTAACAAGTATAGGAAACAACCTGTGGTCAAAACCTAACTAGATGAAGCAGACGTGACTGGGTGCATAGTTGTATCCCTAACTGACTAGCCTCGCTCCCCGCAATAATTTGACCTGATAGCTGAGGATAGGTGTGATAGTCGATTTTAAAAGCTCTGCTTACACCATTAATGAGGTCTGCGAAAGTACCTTCCTGAGCTGTAAAGACCCGGCTTAATTAAATACAAAATTAAAATTAATTTAACATATAATTGCCTTACGTAATTTATACATTCACTTCAAAGCATAAATCTTCTGCATAAGTTAAAATCTATCTACAACATGGAAATAACTCAACAATTCACATATAAATACCTATTTCTTATGCTAATTCTCGTCGATATGGCTGTCCCTTCCCTGCTGACTTGTTGTTGTCTTTCCTAGCCCGATGAACTGACCAAAACTGCCCAAACCGACTATCCACCCAGCCAGCTGGGGCAGCCTGTCCGGCTCCCTAGCTCAGAGGCTTTCAAGGAATCCTGGCCCCGTGCCCAAAACCCCGAGCAACCCGATGCACTGTGTCAATGCCACTCACAAAATTTCACCTCCCTCTCTGCAATGCTCAGAGCTCCCAAAATCCATCCCCAACTCCCCGTAGAAATGGTCTCCCTTCCAGCTCCTTCCCTTCCTTATCCCTCCTTCACCGACTCTTCCCCTCATTAATTTCCTTATCTCCCGCTTATTAATTTCTTATCCCATTCTTTAATGCCTTATTCCCCCCTTCATTAATATTTTATCCATTTCTTTAATGCCTTATCCTTCCCGCATACGTAAAACATTTAATTAAAGCAATTTAAGGTATTAGGCCCCCCTTTAATTATTACCAATATCATTGAGTGTGATATGTAATAATTAATTAATTAATCAAAAGTTAAAACAATTAATTAATAAATAAAATAATCAATTAATATTAATACTAATCATTGTTTAATTAAAACCATATTAGGACAATTAATTATTTAATAAATTTTACGTAATAATCCTAAGCATGTATTCATCTAGGGTTGTTACATGAGCACTCATTCATCCACTGTGTCCAAATACACACCTTCCACCTTGTTAACATCACATGGCAAAGTACCATTGAATAACTACCTCTCATTCATCCACTGTGTCCAAATACACACCTTCCACCTTGTTAACATCACATGGCAAAGTACCATTGCTTAACTACCTACATCATTTTTGTCGAGACCGAGGTAACTCAATGTATTGGTTTACCCTAGGCACCGGGAGGGTTTTTACTCTCCATTTCTTCCTCTGTCATCTAGATGGCTAGGGTATTTGACCTGGTTCTGAATGAGAAGACAATTGTGGAGAAGGATTGAACATACATGGCTTCCTTCCGGCGCATGACAGGTAATCTTACCCTTCTATAATGAATTTCATTGATGTGCTCAGAAAGTCTTATTATGGGTCTTTGCCTCCTATCGCAAGAAACGTTGTAACGTTTTTCATTTAGAAGGCTTACTGGTTTCTTGTGTGTTCGAGAATGATTGAATGATTCTTAAAAAATATATTGATATTAAATAGCATGTGTTTGCAGTCTTTTCTTTATTTTGTGCTAAGATTTTGCCATCCTTCATCAGTGTAAGCTCTTGGAAAGCGAGCGGTAGTTCCCTTCTTACTGATCACATCGTTACATAACCTTATGAGTTTTATAAATTTGGTAATATTTCCCAAAATGTCTTTCTGAGTTTGTGCATAGATAATAAAAACCTACGCAGGGATTTTCCTCCAGTATTATCTATGTTTAAATATTTAAACTCTCCCTTGTGTAAAGCCTAAGGTGGAAGTTGTAAGGTAACCGACTTTTGTCGAACCCCCTATGGTACTCTAACTTCTTTTTTTTCCTTTTTGCATCGTGTGCACATGTGTTTACTCTTTATAACGTGACAAGTCGTCTAGCGACCCTTTGTCCGAGGATTCTGTATTTCCTTCAAAAGGTAAGTTATTGTGTTTAATTAAATTTCAGAGTGGAAAAACTTTCTTTATATTCGAGATATGTTTTTACCTTTCAGGGGTTACTACATAGAATTTGAATAAACAT